>PISX010001969.1:133254-175234 GCA_004024625.1 Mellivora capensis | reverse complement strand
ATGCAACTCTTTTTTTTTTTTTTTTAATTTTTTTTTAAAGATTTTATTGATTTATTTGTCAGAGAGAGAGAGAGCACGAGAGAGAGAGCACGAGAGAGCGAGCACAGGCAGAGGCAGAGGGAGAAGCAGCCTCCCTGCCGAGCAAGGAGCCCGATGTGGGACTCGATCCCAGGACGCTGGGATCATGACCTGAGCCGAAGGCAGCCATTTAACCAGCTAAGCCACCCAGGCGTCCCATCTTTTTTTTTTTTTTTAAAGATTTTATTTATTTATTTGACAGACAGAGATCACAAGAAGGCAAGAGAGGCAGGCAGAGAGAGAGGAGGAAGCAGGCTCTCCGCGGAGCAGAGAGCCCGATGTGGGGCTCGATCCCACGACCCTGGGATCATGACCTGAGCTGAAAGCAGAGGCTTTAACCCACTGAGCCACCCAGGCGCCCCAAGATTACTAAAAATAAATAAGTAAATAAAAGTTAAAAAATCGAGAATGGCATGTTCTTCCGACTGAGCCAGCCAGGGGCCCTGGCCCCAAAATTTTGGAAGTGTGAATCCAAATGAAGTTTTTTTTTTTTTTTTGAAGATTTTATTTATTTACTTGACAGACAGAGATTACAAGTAGGCAAGAGAGGCAGGCAGGGAGAGAGAGGAGGAAGCAGGCTCTCCGTAGAGAAGAGAGCCCAATGCGGGGCTCCATCCCAGGACCCTGGGATCATGACCTGAGCCGAAAGCAGAGGCTTTAACCCACTGAGCCACCCAGACGCCCCCAAATGAAGTTTTTTTTTTTAAAGATTTTATTTATTTATCAGAGAGAGAGAGAGAACACAAGTAGGTAGAGCTGCAGGCAGAGGCAGAGAGAGAAGCAGGCTCCCTGCTGAGCAAGGAGCCCGATGCAGGACTCTATCCCAGGACCCTGGGATCATGACCCGAGCTGAAGGCAGCGGCCAACTGAGCCACCCAGGTGTCCCCAAATGAAGTATTTTAAAACTAGCCTTCCTTTGAATAGATCTGTGTTATAAAAACTAATATTAGATCTGTAACCACAAGGCTAAAGTAAAGAGGAAATCAATGCAACTGTCTATTAAAATCAGGCATTCAGGGCTCCTGGATGACTCAGTCATTGGGCCTCTGCCTTTGGCTCAGGTCATGATCCTGGCATCCTGGGATCCAGCCCTGCATCGGCCTCCCGGCTCGGTGGAAAGCCTGCTTCTCCCTCTCCTACTCCCCCTGCTTGTGTTCTCTCTCTCTCTCGTTGTGTCTCTCTCTGTCAAATAAATACATAAAATCTTTACAAAAAGTCAGGCACTCTACAGTGGAGAAATCTGGCAGACACTGTGTCCACCAGGTGACCAAAGTTCACATCAAGAGTGAGAAATCAGGACGGCTGGGTGGCTCAGTCGGTTAAGTGTCTGCCTTCAGCTCAGGTTATGATCCCAGGGTCCTGGGATCAAGGAGTCCTGGCTCCTTCATCAGTGGGGAGCCTGCTTCTTCCTCTGCCTCCTACTCCCCCTGCTTGTGCCTTCTGTCTCTCTCATAAATGAATAAAATATTAAAAACAAAAGGCAGGGGGTCGTGAGAAATCCTAATGGTAGTACATACCCTTAACATGAGTGGTGAGGAAAGCACTTTATCTCGGTGGTTTTGCTCCCCAAAATCCATAACCCCAGCAAAATCATGAGAAACACATCAGACAAATCCCAATTGAAGGGCATTCTACATTTATTTATCTTTAAGTCATCTCTATAACCAATGTGGAGCTCGAACTCACAACCCTGAGATGAAGGGTCACATGCTCTACCGACTAAGCCAGCCAGGCATCCCCGTATGCATCCATGTATATGAAATACGCTTAATAAGCGAATCCATAGATTAAAAAAAAAATAGAGCAGCTGTTGCCAGGGGCTGGGGTCTGCAGGAATGGGGAGTGACTGCTACATGGGTATATGGTTTCTTTTCTTTTTTTTTTTTAAGATTTTATTTATTTATTTGACAGACAGAGATCACAAGTAGCCAGAGAGGCAGGCAGAGAGAGAGAGGGGAAAGCAGGGTCACCGCCAAGCAGAGAGCCCGACTCGGGCCTCGATCCCAGGACCCTGAGATCATGACCTGAGCCGAAGGCAGAGGCTTAACCCACTGAGCCACCCAGGCGCCCCGGGTATATGGTTTCTTATAGAGGTGAAGAAAATGTTCTAGAATCAGCACAATTTTTGAATATACTAAACCCAGCGATTTGGGCACTTTTTTAAAAAATAAGATTTTATTTATTTATTTGACAGAGGGAGACACAGCGAGAGAGGGAACAGAGCAGGGGGAGTGGGAGAGGGAGAAGCAGGCTTCCCACTGAGCAGGGAGCCCAATGCAGGCTCGATCCCAGGCCCCCAGAACCCTGGCTGGGATCATGACCTGAGTCGAAGGCAGACGCTTAACAACTGAGCCACCCAGGCACCCCTGAACTGGGCACTTTAAAATGGTGTGTGTTATAGTATATGAATTAAATCCTAATTAAAAAAACAAAGTCTTCACGACCTAAAAGAGTCTAAGGAGATAAGACACCTACATGTAATGTGGAATTCTGGATGGGATTCTGGAACAGAAAAAGTGCATTCAGTGAAACTTAAGGAAATTTGAACAAAGTACAGATTTTAGTTAATAATCGTGTATCAGCATTTGTTGTTTAACTGTGACAAATATACGATAATCATGTAAGATGTTCATACAGGAAAATCAGGGGAAAGTGAGTGTGCGGTATATGGGAAATCTCTGTACTATCTTTGTAGCTTTTCTGTAAATCCAAAACTGTTGTAAAAGTTTATTTTTAGAGGCTCCCGGGTGGCTTAGTCAGTTGAGCCTCCAACTCAGTTTTGGTTCAGGTCATGATCTCACAGTTGTGGGATTGATCCCTGCATCAGGATCTGTGCTCAGCATGGAATCTGCTTCAGATTCTCTCTCCTTCTCCCTTTTTCTCTCTCTCTCAAAATAAAATAAATCTTTTTTTTTAAGTTTATTTAAAAAAAAACCACACCGAATTGCAATCATTTGGGCCACTTTAAAATATACATCTATAGGGGTGCCTGGGTGGCTCAGTGGATTAAGCCTCTGCCTTCAGCTCGGGTCATGATCTCAGGGTCCTGGGATGGAGCCCCGCATCGCATCGCATGGGGCTCTCTGCTCAGCAGGGAGCCTCCTTCCCCCTCTCTCTCTGCCTGCCTCTCTGCCTACTTGTGATCTCTGTCTATCAAATAAATAAATAAAATCTTAAAAAAAAAAAAATATATATATATAGCCTCTAGCTATAAGGACACAAGGCTATTCCAATTTTGTCATCAGGAAAACTGCCCGTTTGGAAACAGAGCCCTGCTGTGGGCATGTGGGATCACCACGGAAGCTGTTGGCTGAGCTGAGGAAAAACACCAGCAATTCTATTCTCAGGAAGTGGTGTTCACTGCTAACAATAATACTTCCTTACCCTTCAGTGTGTATCATGTCTGGGCCTGAATTATCCCGTCTGGCTAAGTCCTGATTCTGGGAGACTTTTGGTGTTGGAATACATCGGGAAATTTCAGTGGATTTTCCTGGAACGCAAAAAAATCTTACTTTTCTTTTCTTTTTTTAAAAAAAAAAACCAAAACAGGTGACTAACTTCAACGTAAATGCCAATGCTTGTGACAGGAAATCAGATGATGCAAGGTGAAGCAGGAGTGTCAGACTTTGAAATGACATGGGGCTTTAGGTGATAGCCAGGCCCTCTGGTTTGCAAGCACACACTGGTCCAGCCCTGAGAAAATGCTCTTGCAGAAACACCTAGGATGCTGACCTATTCCGTAGGAAATAACCGCCCCAGAGGTGGGAGTTAGGTTCTCGTGAAAGTTTAAATTAGGAGAAATTGTAGTTGAAGAACTTAAAACCAGAGGGAAAAACAGGGGAATGGACATCACATCTGTAGATGTGATCTCTGTCTATCAAATAAATAAATTTTAAAATAAATCACATCTGTAGATGTGATGTGATTCTGAGAAATCATTTAGCTTCACTAAAATTATTCTTCTAACAGCAACAGAAATAGCAATGAGTAGCATTTTCTGCACACGCAGCAATGCTATGTTTGTTCCCTTTTTAAAAGGAATCCTGTGACCCCTCTCCCCACAAAACCCGGGATTGAGGTCAAGGCCTGAATCACTCTGGATACATACCCCTTGGAGAGGCTTGACCCAAACCAATTAAAAAAAAAAAAAAAATTGCAGAAGAGCCAAATTCTTGGCTTTCACCAGTTTCTAAATAGGCTTTTGAAATTCATGGCAGAGATAATAATCTTGATAGCCAAGGCTTTTGATTTGCAAGATTCTCAAAAGAGGCTGTTTTTTTAAACGTCTCTGAACTGGTTTTGAGTAGCAAGACTTTGGATTCAAAGCAAATCCCTGAAGGAATCTTGCAGTAAAGTTTCTGCCACAACAAACAATACATCTGTGGGGGGCGGGGAGGAGGGGCGGGGCGAGAAAAGTCAGATTATCTTGTGCCTGAGGGTAAAAATGTCCAAAATAAAACAAAAACCAAACCAAAACAACAACAACACAAAAACCTTGGGGAAGAGGAATTATAAATTCCAGGGGCCTAAAGAGGGGGTAAAACAAGTTTGGCCACCAGCTGAGGAGCTAATCATTATTGAAATTGCCTTCATTATTCTATTCCCTCTATTTCTGTTTTTCTTTTTCTTTTCTTTTTTTAAGATTTTTTTTCTTTTTCTTTTCTTTTCTTTTTTTTCTTTTCTTTTAAGTAAGCTCTACACTGAACCTGGGGCTTGAACTCATGACCTTGAGATCAGGAGTTGCATGCTCCACAGACTGAGCCAGCCGGGCGCCCTTATTCTACCTTTTTTGAAAATTTTCATATTAAAAATTCTGCTATTGTTAGTTTTAACAGGGAAGCTGGGAGACCAGCAAGAAGGTTATCATGATGGTTCAGGCAAGAAGTGGTGGTTGTGTGCGCCAGGGTAGCTGAGATGGGGAGGATATGGGAAGCTGGAGTGAGGCAGATGGATATCTGGGAGGCACAGGGTTAACTCCCCATGCATTTCCCCTCCTTCTTCACCTAGGGAGTTTAGTGGACCCCGCCCGCAGGTGGCCCTCGGGGAAGTGGGGGGTGAGGAAGGATAGGTTGGGAGAAGAGTGGTCCTAGATTAGCCACCCCAATGGTTCTGGAGAAACGTCCCTGTCCCGTGGCGCCACCTACAGCCCGGGGATATTAGGTATATCCTAACGTCAGATGCTTCTGGGTTTCAGTCTCAGGAGCCTTGGAACCTCAAAGGATTTTCAGCAGGCAGTGGCCTGAACTGGTTTTTCAAAGTCGACCCCACCCTCTGCATGGAGCAGTTCAGAATGTGGCAAGGATGTGCTCTGGTTCGTCTCCATATCCCTGCTCTTTGCCTCACTGGGGCTTTCTGACAACCAGAGTCCCCAGCAGACGTTTGTTGTGTGGATAGAGAAGTGGGTGTGCCACATCAGAGAATCTGGGGGCCTTTCTGGACAATCCTAAATGCTGGTACAGCGAGTCCAGTCAATGGGTAAGAACGTCCATTCTGAGAGCTGGGTTCATATCCTGCCACCGTCACTTACCTACCAGCTGTGTGACTCTGGGCAAGTCACTTAAGCCTCAGTTTTCCCATCTGTAAAATGGGGGTGGTAGTACTAGCACTAATAACAGTACCTTCCTCATAGGTCTGTTGTGAGTAAAATCACCCAATGACATGCTTTATATAAAGAAAGGTCACAGGAAAGGCTGGCTGTGATGAGGGGTGAAGAGTAAGATAAACCACTAAAATGTTGCAAACCCTCCTTGCGCTGCCAGGAATGCCCAGAAAGTTTCCTTCCTCCCTCACCGGTCGGGGGAGGGGGTGCAGTTGTTTTATTATTTATTGTTGAAGTGGCTCTAGCGTGATGCATAGAGCTCTGCTCCCGGCAGGGGGCGCAGTAAATATTGACTCAAAAAGCCAACAAGCCAGGAGAGGAGTTTCTCAGGGACCAGACTCCACCTCTTAACTTAAAGAATCCCACAAAAGCAAAAACTGTATCAGAGGGAAATTATTTGAGGAACGACTCGCGAATGTGACAGTGGGTGAGGAAAAGCATCTCTTATTGAAAAAATTGTGTGTGTGTGTGTGTGTGTGTGTGTGTGTGTGTGTGTGTGTTTTAAGATTTTTTTTCAAAAGGAATCTCTACACCCAACTTGGGGCTCGAACTCACAACCCCGCAACCAAGAGACACACGCTCCCCTGACTAAACCAGCCAGATGCCCCCAAAAGACTGTGCTTTGAGACAAATGTTTGCTTGCTCAGAAGCAGCAGAAAGGGTTTGGGGGTGGCAAGCCACAACAAATACTGTCATTAAAGCAAAATTAGTACAGGTCTTAAATTCCCAAGGTTACAAAACAGCCTGGCTGAGGTCATTTGTGCCTAATTATTGTGCCTAATAATTACCTTGACTAATTAGAGCAAAGGTTTTGGAGTGTGTTTCTATTCCCAGACACTGAGTCATCAGTGACCCAGAATAAATCATTTCACTCTATTTGTGTCTTGGATCTTCGGCATGGAAGCACCCTTGGCCAACCCCTCTGGGAAATTCCAAAGGCTTCATTAATTAATATTTGGAAAACAATGTAATTTGTATATGTCGGGCCTATAGAAACATGACATCAGTATGTTTTGTTCAGTATGTTGGGTTCATTTATTTAATTATTCACCTACTCCCCAGGTGCACTTAATATTTATTAATATTTATTAAGTACCTCTTCCGAGCCAGGCCTGAGATAAGAAGTGGGAGTACAACATGAACAAGACAGATGGGCTCCTGTCCTCATGAAGCTTATAGTCTAGGGGTGGAGGCAGATGGTAAGTAAGTAAAGCAACAGACAAAATAATTACAAACTGTGAAGTGCTACAAGGAAAATTACTTCGCCACAGGTACTAGCAGAAGAGGTGATCCCAGAGAGCTTCTTGGAAGAGGTGGCCCCCAAGCTGAGTCCTGAAGGAAATAGCCGGTAGAATCGGCACTATGTATGAATGGAAGGCATGACAGGAAGCAAGACACGACACGCGGGCAAGAGTGGTAAGTGGTCATGACAAGCACAGAGTTTCTGGGTTTAAAGCCTGCTCTGCCTGTGCCGCTGACTAGTGGTCGTGGGGGACAAGGGAGAGCTGGGAACAGGAAGTGACTGCTTGGTGGCACGGAATTTCCTTTTGGGGTAATGAAAATATCTTGGAAGAGGATGGAGGTGATGGTTGCACAACAGTGTGAACATACTAAACATCACTGAATTGTTCACTTGAAAGTGATTAAGGTGTGGGGCGCCTGGGTGGCTCAGTGGGTTAAAGCCTCTGGCTTCAGCTCAGGTCATGATCCCAGGGTCCTAGGATAGAGCCCTTCACTGGGGAGCCAGCTTCCCCTCTCTCTCTGCCTGCCTGCCTCTCTGCCTACTTGTGGTCTCTGTCAAATAAATAAACAAAATCTTAAAAAAAAAAGAGAGAGAGATTAAGGTGAATTTTATGCTATGTGAATTTCATCTCAATTAAAAAATATCTACAACAGACATATGCACGCACACACGTGCATGCACACTGAGCAAGCTTTCCTCCCCTGCAGCTGGGCATCCTCAGCCTAGCCCAGGAACCCCATCTGGGAATGACCTTCCATCCCCTCCAGGGAGTGGAGGCCCGTTCAGTCCTGCAGACCGAACAGGTCTTACTCCCTAAACTACAAGAAGGGGAATTCAGATCTCGTTGTGGAGGCCTTACTATGTGCCAGGCCCTGTGCCAGATAGTTTATAGGAACTGTCTCTGTCAAACCTCCTGACCCTCTGTCCTACCCCACTGTCAGATTCTTCACGGAGCTTATCACCAGCTGACATTTTGATGTATATACATTATTTGATCATTGTTGTTTTTTTCTCCCCGGAATGTAAGCTTCGTGGGGGCAGGAATTTTGTCTGTTTTGTTCACTACCACATTCCTCATGCCTGGCACATAGTAGGTGCTCGATAAGTTAATTAGGTGGAGTGACCTAGCAAGAGAGGCCTTAGCATCTGCAGTTTACAGGTGGGGAAAGATGGGCTCAATGATTTGCTCCATGATTGGTAAGGAACAGAGACAGAATTTGAACTCAGGCCATCCGGGGGCAGAGCCTACGGTGCAGGGAGCGTTCCTTCATCAGCTTCCTAGTCCCTGCTGGGACTACAAATTAGAAGTCTGAAAATTAAAGACATATAGGCCATGACTCATCTCTTAGGCAAAGAGGAGGGAAATCATGACCCGGAGCTGAGTCATCATTTCTGCTTCCCTCTGTGCTGACTCGTTCATTCTCCAGTTCTTGGCCTCCCCAAGCTCTGTGCTGGGGTGAGGCCAGGAGCTCAACATAGTCCAAGGCTCCTTTCTCATCTTGACTCTGCCCTCTTGGCTGGGACATTCTGACCCAGACGAAACCACAGATGTCGGTCCAGGCCAGCCATGCCCGGAGGGCCACGCAGATCTGGACACAAGAATCTGAGGCCACTGAGGTGTCTGAATGCTGGCAGTGTGAGGCCTCAGAATGCCACCCGCTTTTAGGTTTTCTTGGATGGAGGGTGCCAGGAGTAACTTATTTAAAACACGAATTAAATCTAACTTCTAAAAAAAGACACAACCCTTAACACCAGAAAGAGATGGATTGGAAACGCAGCTCGGCTGCTTATGAGCTGTGTGCCCTTGGGCATACTACTTAACTGTTCTGTTCTTCAGGTTCCTCCACTGGAAAACGAGGACATATTATCTGCTTCTGAGAGTTGGCAAGAGGACAGAACAGGACATTTTGAGTGGGGGCCATTTGCACAGCCTGAAGTAGGAGGAAAACATGCCCTAAGACAGTGGAATGCTGAGGACTGAACTCTGGGGCAGAGATGGCGATGGGGTGCTGTTGGAGGTAACAAGATTCTGGGTGTGGGCCCCAGGCTGGCCGGTGAATCAAACCAGGAGGCTGGACTTGTAGCTTAACCTCTGACAGCTTCCCTTTCTCCTACTGTGTAAGAGTGGAGGTTGGACCTTGCCAAACCCTGTCCTGTCCCTCACGGAATGAGAATATTCCACGAAAGGAAGCCTGCTAATGGACATCAGGGTGAGAGATTGGAAGGTGGGGGCTTTAAAACAATTCCCTAGTGATACATGAATATATTTTTGTGAGAGATTATAAAAATTCAAATCTACATAGAACAAAATATGAAGTTCCTCTTCATCAGCTTCTACCATCAACAGTTTGGAGCACATCCTTACAGCCTCTTTGCTTTGGGTTTATGCCGAGATGTGTGCAGGGCTCCTAGCTAACTGGGCACTTACTGTCAGGCAGTGTTCCAAGGAATTTATATAGGTTAATTTGTTTGATCTCTGCAACAATGGCATGAGGCAAATCCTATTATCTCATTTATGTATTTATTTATTTTTTATTTTAAAGATTTTATTTATTTATATGAGAAAGAACATGAGCAGGAGGAGGGGCAGAAGGAAAGAGAGGGAGAAGCAGACTCCCTGCTGAGAGGAGCCCCGACATGGGGCTCCATCCCAGGACCCTGAGATCATGATCTGAGCTGAAGGCAGATGCTCAACCTACTGAGCTACCTGGATACTGCTCTGTTATCTCTTTTACAGAGAAGGAAACTCAGATCCAGAGAGGTAAAGTAAACTCCCCAAAGCCACACAGCTTCAGAGAGGAGGAGCTGGGATTCAAACCCAGATAGCCTGGCCCCAGATTCTATATACGTAGCCACTGCATTCTACTCTTTAGTTTTTCTCTTCCATACAGGGCATCATAACTGGTGTATCCCTGGCATGTTGCTGTCTGCATTCAATAGCCTTTTGAGAACATCCTATGTCAGTTCATAAGGGTCTTCTTCCCTCCCTTCGAGGACAGCACAGCACTGTATGGTGTCCCAGCACAAAGATGCTGTAATGTATCTGTCCATTTCTTGCAGACAGACCATCAAGGGGTTTCTACCCTTTTATTTTGACAAGCAATCCTTTGGCCCTCATCATTTGTCCATATGTCTCTGGGCACTCGTGGAGATTTCCAGTTTACACCCCACTATCAGCGTATAAGCACCCAATCCCCACACTCTTGCCCGCACTGGCTGGATACAGCTTCTGCTTATGGCCCCTGGATGGGGGAGGTGGGAAACTTGTATCTCGTTTGATGTTTTGCTTCGCATTTCCCCAGATTGCCCGTGAGCTCAGGAATCTTTTCAAGTGTTTACGGGGATCATTTCTGGATTATCTTCTGTGAGTGGATATCTTTTTTTTTTTTTTAAGATTTTATTTATCGTTTGACAGAGAGAGAGAGTGAGAGAGCACAAACAGGGAAAGCGGCAAAGGGAAAAGGAGAAGCAGGCTCCCCACTGTGCACGGAGCCCAATGAGGGGCTCGATCCCAGGAGCCCAGGATCATGACCTGAGCCGAAGGCAGATGCTTAACCAAATGAACCACTCAGATGCCCCTGGATATCTTCTGTTAGAGGCTCTGAATATTTGATATTTCTTTCTCAGCACATCCCAATTCCATTCAATTGTGGCCACTTATGTTCTGCTATCCAAAGCCTCTCCCTTTTCCTGGGATAACGGGCCCTTTGTCCCCGACCCTTTTTACCAGTCTCCCGTGAGGTCAAACTCACAGCCTTTGACCTAAAGGGAGCCAACAGGTGCACTTCAGTCCCTGGGCCCTGTTGATTGGTTTAGGGCAGTGCTCAGGACCCAAGAAGGGCCAGCCAGAGAAAACAAGTCTTTGATCCTTGATGTCTTTTTAAGCCATTGGACAGAGGAACTCTGCCTTCCTCTGCTTTGGGTTCAGTGATATAGAAACCCTGGAGTGGCCATGGATCCCCAAGAGGAGCCAGGAAGTGAAGACATCACAGAGAAGGCAAAGCCGAGGAATGCAGAGATTCTGAGTCTAGACAGTGTTGTCTGAGCTGCTGGGTCCTGCCTCATCCAAAGTCAAACTATGCTTGAACTTCCTCGTGTATATCAAGGAATGCATCTCTTTGTTTTAATTGTCATTATTTTTAAAGAGCTTGAGTTGACATGGTTGGGTTTTCGTTTTTTGTTTGTTTTTCCATCTCCCACCTTGCAATGCAGCCTAATCCATCCTTGTGCCCAGAGGAAGAAAACAGATTTGTTCACATTCAACCAAACTTGGCCCTCCAGCCTGAAGGTACACAGATGTGCTTCTAGGTATGCCCAGGAAAAGTCAAGTGCAACTTTTTTTTTTTTTAAGATTTTATTTATTTATTTGACAGAGATCACAAGTAGGTGGAAAGGTAGACAGAGAGAGAGAGATGGGGAAGCAGGCTCCCTGCTGAGCAGAGAGCCCCTTGCGGGGCTTGATCCCAGGACCTCCCCTGAGTCGAAGGCAAAGGCTTTAACCCACTGACCCACCCAGGCACCCCAACTTTTTAAAAAATATTTTATTTATTTATTTGACAGACAGAGATCACAAGTAGTCAGGCAGGCAGAGCGGAGGGAGCAGGCTCCCTGCTGAACAGAGAGCCCGATGCGGGGCTCGATCCCAGGACCCTGAGATCATGACCTGAGCCGAAGGCAGAGGCTTAACCCACTGAGCCACAGGCCACAGGCGCCCCCCCAACTTTTTTTTTAATGCTAAACCACATAGAAGGAATGAGCCCCACTGTTTTGGGGGGGAGATAAGGTAGGCATAGAAAAGGGAATCCTTGCCTTGGCAGATGCTCGAAGATTTCATTTAAAAAAAACAAACCAAAAAACAAGATAGAGGAGCCTTTGTGATCTGAGCAAACAGCAGGGGGGCAGGAATGAACAGCCGTTCTCATCACTTTTTGTTTGACTCAGGTTTTCTGGCGTGGGGGTGGGCAATCTGTGGGCTGGAGGCTCTCCTTAGTGGAAAGAACCACAGTTCTCACCAAGAGAGCCTCTTACACATTCTGTGAACAATCATCTTTGAATTCTGGGTTTTCTTTTCCAGATACAAATGACTGCTCTTGAGATCAGTCCGAGGTCCCTGGGGTGGGAGAGGGGAGGCTGCTGACTCCTGATAACATGGCCAGTTCACCAGGTAGCTTGGGCAGGGAAAGGACGGAAGCACAGTGGAAAGAGCCAGGGACTCCTAATTTCAAACCCTAACTCCCCCACTTGCTAGCTGTTGCAGTCATTACAACTATAACACAACATACCCCCAAACTTAGTGCCACAGAGCAACCAGTAATCATGCTTACAGATGCTGTGGGTCAGGATTTCAGACAGAGCTACAGATGGGGGCTTGTCTCTGATGTTCCTTATCTGCAGGGCTGCAGCTGGAAGACAGTGGGAGCCTCCCTTACTCGCACAGGTGACTGCTAAGGCTGCATGTAGGCTAGGCCTCAGCCTCTCTCCACATGGCTCTCTCTGCAAGGTTGGTTTGGGCCTTCATAGAGCATGGTGCTTGGGTTCCAGGGCTGAACATCTTGAGAGAGAGAGAGGAAGCTGGAATTTGTATCACCTTTCATGACCTAGTGTTGCAAGTTACGTACCATCACTTCCCCATATTTTATTTAATTTTATTGCATTCTATTGGATTGTATTTTTGAAGCATTTATTTATTTATTTGAGAGAAGGAGAGAGTGAGAGAGCATAAGCTGAAGGAGCAGAGGGAGAGAAAGAATCCTAAGGAGATTCTGTGCTGAGCATGAAGCCCGATGCGAGGCTCGATCCCAAGACCCCGAATTCATGACCTGAGGCAAAACCAAGAGTCAGATGCCCAACCAACTGCCCCACCCAGCACCCTCCCACACCACATTTTATTAATTGAGGCAGTTCCAAGGTCCTACCCAAGGTCAGATGGAGAGGAAGTAGTTTCTGTTTCTTGACCGGAGTCACAAGGTTCTGGAAAGGCACATGGGACCAGAAATATTCCTGTGAATATTTTTGGAAATGGTAATCTGCCACACTAACTGTATGAGATACCAGGCACGTTCCTTCACCTCTCTGGTCTCAGTTTTCTCATCAGTAAAATGGGGATAATAATAGTGTCTACCGTGTGAAGAAAGAATCACATAAAATAATGTATTTAGAGTACCTAGCACTATCCCTATGATGTACCAAGTGGTCAGTGAAAATTAGAATTTATTGTTTGTAATAGCTTTTGTTGAACAATGAGACATCTTGGTGTGGCTGAAATAGGGTGTTGTGAGTTGAACTGTGTCTCCTAAAAAGATAGGTTCACGTGTTGAGCCCTGGCCCGGTGAACGTGACCTTGTTTGAAAATCGGGTCTTTTGCAGATGTAAATTAAGATGCAGTCAAGTGCCACGTGACAATGGAAGAAACCAATGGGATGCAAAGAACTCCATGGATCGCTAGCAGCCCCTAGAAGGAGCAGAGGGAGAGGGAGAGGGAATCTTAAACAGAGCATGGAGCCCAACTTTGGGCTTGATCCCATGACCCTGAGATGAACACCTGAACCCAAATCAAGGGTCAGACAGTTAATTGACAGAGCCACCCAGGCGCCCCACCAATCCCACTTCAATGTGACAACCACCATTAACAGTTTGGAATATATCATCCATATTTCTTTTTCTTTTCTTTTCTTTTTTAAGATTTGATTTTTAAGTAAACTCAACACCCAACATGGGCCTCAGAATCAGTACCCTGAGATCAAGAGTCACATGCTCTTCCAACTGAGTTAAGCAGATGCCCCTCCTTTTACATATTTCTGTAAACATGTTCAATTTGTTCCCAACGTGCATACAGTATATTTTTCAACAGTGAGATCAATCGGTATTTGTTCTTTTCCTACACGTTAACAAATGTGGGAGATCAGGCCCAGGGCCACTGAGTTGCCCCACTCCAGAGGGCATCTTGGCAAAGAACACAATGTGAATGGGTTAGAGAGGAAGCATCACAGGAATGACCCACGCCATGAAGATTCAGCACTGTGGACAGGGGCAGGCTCACTCTTCCACTCCCACTCCTGGTAGTAGGTTTATTATGGCAGACACGGGTGACTAAGATGTCCCATTGCCCTTGGGGAGCTCACAGTCCTATAGGAGAAACAGCTATGTGGTTGAACAATGACTTAATAATAACATATGTGGATTACATTCTTATTCAAGAAAAAAAAACGATACCAGTAATGATAATTATTATCATTTCTTGAGTGCATTGGGCTAAGCACTTCGGTGCATCAGCTCAGCAAATCCTCACAACCACACTATGTTGGAAATCGTGATCTTATTTTGCAGATAAAGAAACTAAAGCTCTGAAAGGTGAACTAACGGGAGAGAATGGTCTTGATCTTACAAGTACACAATATACTGCCTTCCAGGAACAGCTCTAGACACGGTATTTGGGATGCAAATGTCGGTGGCCGGGTAGGACGTTCAGTCAACTGGCCTTGGAGCGTTAAGCACATTCCCACAGCAGATTTGCCTGTAGTCTGGCTATTTATTTATTCATACTGCAGTAAGAACTCTGCTGAAACCCACTCATCTTTTACTTATTTTGGCACAGGGACAACGGACACGTGTCTCCGGTAACACCCTTGAGGACCGTGGCCACGTCTTGTATGGGCTTTTGACTGTGGAGGCATCCAGAGCAGGACGCCCTTATTCGGGGTGTCCCCAGGCCTGCAGGTGGATGTCCCAGGATGACCTCTGCTGGCCTCCTCTCGCCCCCTGCTGTCTGCTTTCCATACTGCAGCCGGCGTCATCTTTCTACTGAATAGCTTTTCTGACCCTCCTCACGCCCCCCACCAGACCTGGGGTGCAGTCAGAGCTCTCCGCCCCTGCCCCCAACCTGGCTGCCATTGTGCACTGACCCACCCACCACTCCTGTACTGCTCTCACAATGTGCCTCTGAGAGTGTGGCAATGCCAAGCTGCCGAGGGCCAGGTGCCCCTACGAGTTAATGCTTAGGCACAACTACTCTGTAAGACTTAATCTTACCAGCCTCATCCAGGATGAGGTCAGCCTCATCCAGCCTCATCCAGCTACCCTGTCTCCTGGGGGGAGGCCTCCTCCACAGGAAAGAGCCTGCTCTCTATGGCTCCTGGCAGGCATCCTGGCTATTCACCAAGTGAGCACATTTTGTCATCATCCCCATGCCCATCAATGGCAGGAGGACATTACTCTGTGGATGCCTTCCCAGAGCTGCACATCATTCCCCAGAAGGTGCTGAAATAGCCTCGCTTCCTTTGCTGGGTCAGTTCCCTGGGTGACCTGGGAGGGCCTCAGGGCTCTGGTGGCCACAGCCCCTCCCCAACCCCCCACCCCCTGCATGATTCTTCCTTTCTTCTCCGCCTTGTTAAAGGGTCTCCCAGCCTGCCTCTACAGATAAACCAAATTCTCAGAGAATTCAGGTCTCAAGGTGCACAGCAGCAAAGATAAGCCTCTCCTTATCTAATTGAGAAATCAAGTGGAACAGAATCAGAACCGTAAGTACTATCTCAGTCCGACGGGCTAAGTCTACGCCCAAGCCTACTGTGTATAAGTCTGTATAGTCCAGGCTATAACAACAATACCACAGATGGGGGCTGAAACAACACACATTTATTCCTCATAGTTCTGGAGCCTGGTGAGTTCAAGACCAAGGTATCAGGAGATCCTGAATCTGGTGGGGGGGCTCTTCCTGGTTCACAGAACTCTTCCTGGTTCCCGCTGTGTCCTCATGTGGTGGGGAGAGAGTTCTCAAGGTCTCCTTTATAAAGACACTAATGAGGGTCACCGGGTCTCCACCCTCATGACCACTCACCTCCCAAAGACCCCACCTCCTAAAACCATCACATTATGGGGCAAGATTTCAACACAGGAATTTGAGGAGGATACAAACATTATCTTTTTTTCTCATACTGAGTTTTGAAATCCTGTGTGGTCTTTTTATACATCAGCATCATTGCAAAGGATCTGAGTGGCTGGTGGCTCCCATATGGGAAAGCACAGCTCTAGAACACTGGTTCTCAACCAGAAGTGACCACCCCTCCCCAGGGAACGTTTGAGGGACTTGGGGGGGGGCTCTTTTTTTTGTTTGCACAGTTACTGGGGAGCCACTGGCATTGAGTGGGCCACAGTTGGGGATGCTCAGTGTCCTATAACACATCAGTGCTACAAAATGAAAAACTGTCCTGCATCCCCTATGTGACTTGGGAGTATCCCACTGAACATTCATTAAAAAAACAAACAGGGGGCGCCTGCGTGACTCAGTGGGTTAAGCCTCTGCCTTCAGCTCAGGTCATGATCTCAGGGTCCTGGGATCAAGCCCCTCATCAGGCTCTCTGCTCAGCAGGGAGCCTGCTCCCTCCTCTCTCTCTGCCTGCCTCTCTGCCTACTTGTGATCTCTGTCTGTCAAATGAATAAATAAAATCTTAAAAAACAAACAAACAAAACAGAAAACCCTATAAGCTTTGAATGTACCTCTGTTTTATGTATAATCACAAAGTACCTTTTGTTCTGTTTTATTACACATGGAATATTCCAGGAAATTAACTATCAATAAATTCTGGAAAGATGTTTTGTTTTTGTTTTGTTTTGTTTTTTGAATTTTACTAAGAGTCCTCCACCATTTATCCACCATTTGGAAACTCACATCCCCCAACATTATGTATATATGTACATATGTGTGTGTATAAATATATACACATCTTTTTTTTTTCCCAAATGTGCTCTATGAGTGGCTACAAGACATACCCATATCACTTGAAGAGTCTGACTGCTTTTTTAAGTCTTACAGAGTAGTTGTGCCTAAGCATTAACTCGTAGGGGCACCTGGCCGGGTCAGTCAGGGAAGCGTCTGACTTCAGTTCAGGTCATGATCCCAACATCCTGGGATCGAGCCCCACAATGGGCTCCTTGCTCAGCAGGGAGCCTGCTTCTCCCTCTGCCTACCACTCCCCCTGCTCATGCTCTCTCTCTTCCTCACTCTCAAAGAAATAAAAATCTTTAAAAAAATAAATAAACTTGAAACATTTACTTATAAAAATGCATGCTCTTTTTATTAGAGATGGCTTTATTTTGTATTTTTCAAATGGCTTCTGATTTTTCCTTTTTAGAATACAGTTGGGTCATCGTCATGGGTTTTGCAGATTATGTGTAGAGAGAGGCTACCTTATTCACGAATTTTCTTTCAGCATAGTTAAGTGAGGTTATAAAATATTTGTGATAAAAGGGAGCTGTAGATCTGATGAGCTGTCCGCATGACCCAGGTTCTGATCCCGCCCAGCTCTTTCGTTGACCTTGAGGAGCAAAATTGGTAATTGTCTTTCACATGTGGGTTTCTAGGCTGTCTGCTGATGACACACTTTGATTGTGTGTTCCAAACCCTAAATGATCTGGGAACAGTAGTCAGACCAGGAAGGACCTTGGATCCCATCCCGAGGGCTTTGAACTTAATCCTGAAGATAGTAGGAAGTCACTGAAAGTTTGCTATTTTTTCTGTTTTGTTTGTTTCTATAAAAAATGTCATGCCCAAAGTAGCTCTTCAGTTCTTCCCATTTTTTTTATTTCTTATTTATTTATTTATTTTTTAAAGTTTGGCCTTTTTTTTTAAGTTGTTTTTTTTTAAAAGATTTTACTTATTTGTCAGAGAGAGAGAGAGAGAGCACAGGCAGAGGCAGAGGGAGAAACAGGCTCCCTGCGGAGCAAGGAGCCCGATGTGGGACTCGATCCCAGGACGCTTCTTCCCATTTTTTTAAATAAAAATTTTATTTATTTACTTGACAGAGAGAGAGAGCACAAACAGGGGGAGCAGCAGGCAGAAGGAGAGGGAGAAGCAGGCTTCTCACGGAGCAGGGAGCCCATGTGGGCTCGATCCCAGGACCCTGGGATCATGACCTGAGCCGAAGGCAGAGGCTTAACCCACTGAGCCACACAGGCACCCTATGTTTTCACATTTTTTTAAAAGATTTTATTTGTTTGACAGAGAGAGAGAGAGATCACAAGTAGGCAGGGAGGCAGGCAGAGAGAGAGGGGGAAGCAGTCTCCCTGCCAAGCAGAGAGCCCAATGCGGGGCTCAGTCCTAGGACC
The DNA here is from genome assembly GCA_004024625.1 of Mellivora capensis. Classification (NCBI taxonomy): domain Eukaryota; kingdom Metazoa; phylum Chordata; class Mammalia; order Carnivora; family Mustelidae; genus Mellivora; species Mellivora capensis. The sequence continues at coordinate 157,214 of PISX010001969.1, read as the reverse complement.
CTGAGATCATGATCTGAGCCAAAGGCAGATGCTAACCAACTGAGCCACCCTGATGCCCCTATTTTCACATTTTATGAAACTAAAGCCCCATTCACCGCTCAGTAATAACAACCTTGTTCCATCAAAGTTCCTTATCTTTATCAAAGGACTTTAAACTGGGAACCAAATTATGTGGGATGTCATGACACATCCCCTTACTGTATCATTTTTAAAAGGAATCATAAGAACAACTAATGAAATAATTTTGATAATGATTCAGTAAAGTGAATCTCAGTCTTGACTGTACATTAGAAACATGACACTGAAAAGAGTTTTTAAATATTTTTTTGAAGATTTCTTTATTTATTCAATGGGGGGAGCAGGAGAGAGTCCTCAACCAGAATCCTTCCGAGCTTGAAGTCTGATGTAGGGCCCAAAACTATAACCCCAAGATCACGAGTCACACACTCTACTGACTGAGTCGGCCAGGTGCCCCCCCACAGATATTTATCTAACAGATTCACAGAGACACCTTAACACAGACAAACTGTCAATTATAGAGGTAGGCCAACCATGAGTTTGGGACAACTGGATAACCACAGGCCAAAGAATGAAGCTGTAGGGGCACCTGGGTGGCTCAGTGGGTTAAAGCCTCTGCCTTCAGCTAAGGTCATGATCCCAGGGTCCTGGGGAGCCCCGCATCGGGCTCTCTGCTCAGCAGGAAGCCTGCTTCCTCCTCTCTCTCTGCCTGCCTCTCTGCCTACTTGTGACCTCTGTCTGTCAAATAAATAATAAAATAAAAAATCTTAAAAAAAAAAAAAGAATGAAGCTGCATCCCTACTTCACACCATACATACAAGATCGATTCAAAGGCTCAGTGACTGGGATCACTGTTCTTCCTTCCACACAGCTGTATCTCTCAGCACCCACTTCTCTATCAAAAACAGGAAAGTTAGATGACAAGGCTCCTTGGCATTTGAAAAAATAACCCTAAGAACTGTGTTATGCAGAGTGAGATTACTCAAGGCTCCTTGGCATTTCATTCCATGAACTTGCCTTTTTGAACTTCAGATTCTCACTAACACCTGTCAGAAGCTGACAAGATGAGGAGGGAGGGGCTGGGTGTTGGGGGGAGAATGCAGAGCGCGGAGGAGTTTGCAGGACTCAAATTTGTACTGTGGTGACAAAATCTAATGTTGGGGCATGAAATCCAGCTCGAGGAGGCTCTGAGGAACAGAGGATGGACAGACTGCTGCCTTCTTCTGCACCCAAACAGGGCCAGCACTTTTGGCAAGCACTGAATTCCATGAGATCAGAGAAGGCATTTCAGCAACGTGTGTTACATTGTTCCTTCTGGATACTCTGCATTTTTTCCCTCCTTGGTAAGAAGGAGTTGTGTTAATGCTCCTAAGAATCACTGCTGAAAGGTATTGTTTTAAAGATGTGAGGAAAGGGCAAATACGAAGGATGAGATTAATCATTCATCTGATCACCTAGTTCGTGTGCTATGTATGCACTTTATGTACCCTGAGTTTTCCTCCCCCTTCCGCATCTCTGAATTCACACTGAGGTCAGCCTGGGGCTGACGGAATCAGGGAGAGAGATGTAGCAGGGGACGACACAGAAGGAATCTTTGGGGCTTTCATTTTCCAAAGTCGAAAGTGCATACATGGCATGATACCCAAGATAAACCGCGTTGCGACGAAGATGCAGAATGGCTTGCTTAGTTTTCTAGAGTTCGCATGTACGGAAGAAGAGAGCTGCGTAACCCTAGCGGGCAGATGGCTCCTTAGAGAAATGGCTGTGTTTAGCCCTGGAGCAGGAAGTGTAAGGTTGAGCGTGGTGCTATCAAAGACTTCTGGGGTCCTATCAAATCATCTCAGGTGCCAAGTTCAAGAGTCTCCCACAGGCCAAAGAGGGGATGATTAGAGTACTGATAAGGATAACTCAAACAGGCTGAAACATAGCAAATATATTTAAGTCAATAAACTCAGGGTGCCTGGGAGGCTCGATGGGTGAAGCATCTGACTCTCTCTCTCTCTCTCTCTCTTTTTTTTAAGATTTTATTTACTTATTTGACAGAGATCACAACTAGGCAGAGAGGCAGGCAGAGAGAGAGAGGAGGAAGCAGGCTCCCTGCTGAGCAGAGAGTCTGATGCAGGACTCCATCCCAGGACCCTGGGATCATGACCTGAGCTGAAGGCGGAAGCTTTAACCCACTGAGCCACCCAAGCACCCCGAAGCATCTGATTCTTGATTTCCTCTCTGGTCAAGATCTCAGGGTCCTGGGATTGAGCCCTGTGATCAGTGGGGAGTCTGCTTCTCCCTCTCCCTCTGGCCCTCCCCCTCCTTGTAGACTCGCTTTCTCTCTCAAATAAATAATCTTTAAAAAAATGAATAAATCTATAAAGTCATAATCATACTTTTTAAAAAAAGCCTCACCTTGGCAGGTGCTAGTAAACAAACTCATTATCTTGAAAACAGGTAAATAAAAGGAAAGAAACGAGCATTTGTTCTGCCTTCTGAGAACGGTACCTCAATAACCAAGCAGTTAACGAAAGAGTTGATTAAGGGAAGATTCTACCTAATACAGGAAGAGGAATAGATGCAGTCAGCATGTCACTGTTTTGCAACTTCTAATGAATTAGTAACAGATGGAGGCAGAGAGCACACAGGACAGCCAGTGTAACAGACAAGCTCTACACCCCACCCTGAGGAAGCAGTCTTGCCCAAAACTGGAATCTGATTCTGATGAAGCCATAAGACCTCTAGAGCGTGAGAGAGAGCCTGGCATGGATTACAATGCCCGGAGCCTTGTCACGCAGGTCAGATCTTAAGTGCCAGCTTAACGGCAGCACAGGGAACAGAGGAGTATGTGAAGCGACATAACCCACCAAGCGATTGGCAAACTCTTACGAGGGAAAAAGGCAGGGATGGAGGGAACCAATATTAAAAGGGACTTAGCCCCATGGAGCAATTGGGACGTAGGTGCTTTATTTGTATCTCGATCCAAAGAAAGAGTAAAACAACCTGGGACATTTGAACACTCATGTTTTTTTGCGTTGAGGAATTACTGTTAAAATTAGACATATAGGGGCGCCTGGGTGGCTCACGGGGTTAAAGTCTCTGCCTTCGGCTCAGGTCATGATCCTAGGGTCCTGGGATCGAGCCCCACATCAGGCTCTCTGCTCAGCAGGGAGCCTGCTTCCCCCGCCCTCTCTCTCTGCCTGCCTCTCTGCCTACCTGTGATCTCTGTCTGTGAAATAAATAAATAAAATCTTTTAAAAAAATTAGACATATAATGATGTTATCCTGAGTGTGATCTCTAAAAGGAGTCCTTGTATATTTGAGGTCCATTTCGAAATATTTACAAGTGAAATACTAACATGTCTAGGATTTGCTTCAAATTAATCTAGTGGGTGGAGGTACAGATGACACAAGGCTGGCCGTGGGTGGACAGTGGTTGAAACTGGGCAATGGGCACAGGGTAGGGTCATTATGCTGTCCTCTAGACTTCGACGTATGTTTAGAATTTCCCTCAAAAATTTCAAATAATGATGTGTACACAAGAGAGAGGGAGGATATATAGAACTAGTTGCTAGGATCTGCATGGATTGTCTCTGGAAGGACAAAAGGAGTTGGTAGCAAGGTTGGCATCTGGGGTCTGGAGTTGGAGGGAAATGCCCAGGGGAAGGAGGAAGACTTTTCATTGTATCCTTTCATGTCTGTTAAGCATATAAAAGGCATACCTAAAAAAGTAGAATGGATTTACTGGTCAAGTCAGACAGCTGAAGGCAGAAACGGAAAGAAGGATGATGCTTCAGGGGCACCTAGGCGGCTCAGTCAGTTAAGCATTTGCCTTTGGCTCAGATCATGATCCCTGGGTCCTGCGATGAGATCTGCATTGGGCTCTCTGCTCAGCGGGAAGCCTGCTTCTCCCTCTCCCACTCCCCTTGCTTGTGTTCCCTCTCTAAATAAATAAAATCTTAAAAAAAGAAAAAAGGGTGGTGCTTCAATCCAGACCTCTTTTGGCTGAGGGTGGACGGAAGAGAAGTGGTGGGAACAGGGGTCTGTGGGTCTCAGAATCGAGGGCGCCGCCTTGGGCAGAGTTAGTGAATGGGATGCAAAGTCTGGAGGGGGGATCGCTTGGGCGGTGCACCCCAGCAAAAGGGACTGGAGAATCCTCCATCCCCATCTCACAGGTGAGGAAGCCAGAGCCTGGAGAAGTGAAAGGACTTGCAAGTGGCAGAGGAAGAGCTGAACCCAGACTTCCTGGAGCCCTGAACAGGATGTAGAAGCCACAGGGAAGGCTGGAGCCTGAGATGCCCCAAACACCAAGATGGCGGGTGTCTCCATGGCCATCTGTGTGGCTCGATGATAGAGGGCCACTTTGGCACTGGGCAAGACCCCAGGACCACAGTACAACCATAGAGAGATGGGGGTGGGGGTCCCCAAAAGGACTGGGGTTTGAGTGAACCTGAATTCTAGAACACTCAGGAAGGGATTGTTTTTGCACACCTGCATTTGTGGCCCATATACTGTAGTAATGGGCCGTGGAATCGGACTAGCCTAGCAGACCATCTCTCTGCGGCTTTACTCCCTCATCTGCAAAATGGGATTAATGAGGATCCGCCTCTTAAGATGTGAAAAGCTTCAAAGATACAGTGTATATAAAATACTTATCCACTAGGTGAAGGCATAGGTATAAAGGGGGACCTATTTTAAATATGAAGATGTTAGAGAAGACTTCTTTGAAGAAGTGATTTTTTACTTTAATCTTTAAAAATCTTTAAAAAAATAATCCAAATAATCTTAAAAAAAAAAAAAAAAGCAGAGGGAAAAGCAGGCTCCCCCCTGAGCAAGGAGCCCGATGCAGGATTTGATCCCAGGACCCTGAGATCATGACCTGAGCCAAAGGCAGATGCTTAACCGACTGAGGTTAAGGAAGTGATATATTTTTTAAAGATTTTATTTATTTATTTGACAGATAGAGATCACAAGTAGGCAGAGAGGCAGGCAGAGAGAGAGAGAAAAGGAAGCAGGCTCCCTGCTGAGCAGAGAGCCTGATGCGGGACTCGATCCCAGGACCCTGAGATCATGACCTGAGCCGAAGGCAGAGGCTTAACCCACTGAGGCACCCAGGCGCCCCAGGAAGTGATATTTTTATTGAAGTCTGAAGAGTACGTAGATATTAAGCAGGGAATGAGTGGTGTGTTAGTTAGGATATTGGTTTGGATGTTGTAACAAAGGTCAGATTAATGGCGGATAGAACAAGATAGAAATTTCTCTCTCTCATCCTCTCTCTCTCTTATTTAACTTTTCTTAGTCCAGGACTCACAGGGCAGCTCCTCAGTATCAGGGATTCAAGCTGTTACCTCGTAGTCCAAAATGGTTGATGTAGCACCTGCCATAACACTAACATTCCAGCCAGCAAGAAGGAAAATGGAGAGCATGCATCTTTCCTTTAAGGCCATGACCTAGAAGTTGGACATCACATGGCTCACACTGCTTAAGCCACAATTCAATCAAGTGAGAAATACAGTCTTCCTCTGTCTGTGTACTCAGTTAACACTCAGGCATCTAGTACTAAGGGAATAAGGGAAGAATGAATATGAGGGGGTTGTTAGTGGTCTCGGCCACAAGCAAGAGGAAGAACATCCCAGGCAGAGGGAACTACACGTGCTCACAAGGGATTTCAGAGCAAGCGATACTTGAACTGGATATTGAAGACAGATTAGGGGTGAGCCACTCAGGGAAGATAGTCCAGATGGAATCATGAAGACCTGAGAAGTGCCATTCTCTGGGGACGTGAAGTTCAACATGGCTGGAGAAGTCAGAGCAAGAGAATTCTCCGCAGTTGACACTGCTGCCCACCCCCCCGCCCCACCATGTTACAGGTAATTACAGATCAGAGAGGTCACGAAATCTGGCCAGTGTCACAGTCTGGTCCCTGTGACATCGAGGTGGAGTCAGGACCCAAACCCAATTTCATAGGATGCTTGTGGTTTCACGTCTCCATTTGTTTGTGTTTTCTTCTGTGTGTTAAATCACACCCCTGGCCCCAGACTCCCAGGACATGGAATCCAGGCATCAGGATTTTTTTAAGCTCCCCAGGGCATTCCAAGGTACAGTCAGGATTGAGAACAACTGGGTGGACGATATTCCTATATTCCAGAGCACGTTCTGGTGATGCCCAATTCTTTATTTCTACTGTCCAGATGCTGGCGACTACGGTATGCCAAAGCAGAGCAGCTCACACTCGTTCCTCAACAGAAGAGGTCTGGCTGAGTTATTCCCACGCCTCTGCATCCCTTACGCAAGAAAAGGAACTGAGAGTATCTTCCCTCCTCTGCGTGTGTGTGTGTCTTTTTTTTCCAGCAGGACTCCCACCTGGTGGGAAACCGGGAGTCGAGCTTGGCTGGGCAGGCAGGCGGGTGAGCAGGCAGCTAGCTGCTGGGGCTGCCTCTTCCCCGGACCCAGCTCCAAATCCTGACTCCCAAAATGGTCCAGCCCCCACTGCCACACCTCCTCCCAGGCAGAGACTACACAGACTGATGGCCACCTAGCTCACCTCTTCTGCCTGCTGCCACCCCGGTGGCCCCCAGCCCCCCCAGTGCAGGCAGGGAGGGGAGGGGGGACAGAAGGGAAGGCTGGAAGGGAGAACGTGGGAACCAGCCCTCTGGCTCCTGTGCTCTCCTGTATAAGTTCCACACCCTAGGGAGCACAGAAGCAGGTAGCCCCAAGGACTCTCCTGTTTGGAACCACCCCTTCCCTTGACATCTGGAAGAAGACATCCCCATCTCAGGCAATATGGGACTCCCACCTCCAATGTAAGGTGTAAAGCCTACATGCAGCCTGCTTCTTCAGGGGCTCCTACACCTGCTGCCCCTTCTTGCTTACCCAGGGTCCCTGTCTCTCTGCTTCATTCTCACATCACACCATAAACCCAAGATGATTGCCTGGACCAGAATGCTCCCCCAGCTTTGAGAGTGACCCAAGGCAAGTGCAGCCCAAGGGAGGAAACTATATATTCAGCCTTAGCACCCTGAAATGTGGGTGGTCACTCCCTTCTGGGTTAACTAGGAGTCTTTTGGCTATAAGCGACTTACAAGTGAAACACATCTGAAACAGGCTTAAGCTAAAAAGGAAAGCGATTGATTTACATAATTGGAAAGTCCAAAGGGAGATTTCAGGTCTGGCTGGATCCAGCATCCATGCGAGGCTTGGCACTTTTTTCCCTATCTCCTCTCTCCCTTTTCTTCTTTTGTGTCTCTTATGTCTTCTAGCCTCTCCTCTCTCCTGCCCCCTTCTCTCTCTCCCTTTCCCCCTCAGCCCCCTCCTCTACTCACTAGATGTGAACAGCATATATATACCCTAGTTGTGGCAACCAAAAACACACATGAAGCATTGCCAGAATGGATTTCTGTGTGAATCATCCCTCCTCCCTTCCTCACCCCTGTTTGAGAATCAGTAGCCTAAAGGTAGAAACTGTACCTGTGAGGTGACTATGGGCTGGAATGTTGGGAAGAGAAGTGTTGAGATCCTGAATCTGGATTTCTCTGGAGATAAGATTCCTGGTGCTGATTTGGGGAGAGCCTGCGTGCAAGAAATCACTTCTAATCAGTCCCTAAAGCTTTCTGGGCCTTTGCTGTTGTTTGTTTGTTTATATTTTAATGCTCTAGGAATAAAAGAGATGTTGATTTGAAAATTTAAAGCAAGGCGCAAAACTGACAAGACCCTTTTTTTTTTTTTAAGGACTTTATTTATTTGACAGAGATCACAAGCAGGCAGAGAGGCAGGCAGAGAGAGAGGGGGAAGCAGGTTCCCCTCCGAGCAGAGAGGACCCTGGGATCATGACCTGAGCGGACGGACGGCAGAGGCTTTAACCCACCGAGCCACCCAGGTGCCCCGACAAGACCTTTTTTTAAGGTCAAGTAAACCAATCCTAGGAGCAGGGTTTGAGTGTCATCTCTGCATCAAATTAGTGGCTTTTAAAGACACATTAAATTGTGCCTTTGATCTGATAATTGTCTTTTGCAGTGGTGATGCCTCCCTGCTGGAACCATAAGTCACTGTTATTTCCTCCAGCTTAAAGAAACATGAGATTTCCGAGGAGCTCAAATTTAGGAAATGACAACTCACCCGGACCTGGGCTTAATGTGACCATCTTCATCCTGAATTTGGGTTGAGGACAACATCTGGATCCTCCTCTGAACTAAATTGCTTTTATCTGATAGGAAAGAAGAAAAAAAAAAACCTTATGCTCACTGAATTTCCCTCCTCACCCTGGATTCCTGGAAACAACTAGACTGTATGTACAGAAGCTATCAAGTTCATTGATTGTCTCATCCTGGGCTCCCAGTACAATTATCCTGGCTTCCTTTTAAGTGGTTAGAGGTGACTCTTTTTTCTTTATTTTGACATTGTTGCTCACTCTGGGTCCTAATATTTCAGGACCTGTCTGTCTGAAGGACTATCTGTAGATCCCTTTGGGGAAATGAGTAAGGAAATACGTGAATTATGGCATTCCTCCGCTGAATCCTATGAAATTGACTTTTCCGGGGTCAAAAATAACTCAATATAGGCAATTTCATATGCAACACCTTAGTGTTTATGGGGCCCTGGAAAGGTCACAGGAAAGAAAAAAAACAATGTTCCCAGCTTCTGGACACAGGTGGGTGGCAGTGTTGCTAAGTTAGAAATGGTCCCCAGACCCCAGCCACCCCAGGAAGGGGGTGTGGTAGACATTTAAAGGTTTTGTAAGTGGTTTGAGGTATGCAGTCTTGGGTGGTGAATGAGCCACTTTCTTTCTTTCTTTTTTGTTTTTTAAGATTTTATTTAAATTTATTTGACAGAGAGAGAGACACACCGTGAGAGAGGGAACACAAGCGGGGGGCAGGGGTGTGGGAGAGGGAGAAGCAGGCTTCCTGCCGAGCAAGTAGCCCGATGCAGGCTTCCATCCCAGGACCCTGGGATCACAACCTGAGCTGAAGGCAGATGCTTAACTACTGAGCCACCCAGGCGCCCTAGAATGAGCCACTTTCATCTAAGGCAAGTGCTGTTCTTAATCAGAGGTTCTCAAACTTCCGCATCACCCAGAGAGTTTGGTAAAAATGCAGATGCCTGGGGGGTTCCTGGGGGGCTCAGTCAGTTAAGTGGCTGCCTTTGGCTCAAGTCATGATCCCAGGATCCTGAGATGGAGCCCCACATTGGGCTCCTTGCTCAGCAGGAAGCCTGCCGCTCCCCTTGCTTACGCTCTCTCTCCCTTCTCTCTCTCTGACAAACAAATAAATAAAATCTTAAAAAAAAAATCCTCCGCACATCCCTGTGAGGTAGACAACTATTGCTATTCTGTACTCTCTAGGTGGGAAACACGCCCAGGGAGGCTAAGTGACCCGCCTGAGAAACACCCGAAGTTCCAATGCAAGTGATTTGGATGCTAAGCCAGCTCTCTTAACCACATTCTCACAGCCGGCCCTCGCCCTCCTCTGCGCATTCATTCCAGAATTCCTGAATGGGCCTGTTCTCTGTTCCTGGCCTTGCGGAATGAATGGCCCAAGGTCCCTGCCCTGGAGGTCTGGCAGTTTCATGCCACACACAGGTGAGTAGATGGATAGTGGATTTGGTCCCCAATCTGAATTCAACCCTTCAAATACCATGCAAGTCACTGAAAATCGTGTTTTCCTCAAATACTTAATGACATGGGGGCAGTGCTTATAACGGGAAAATTTTCATTACAAAAATAGTACTTGTTCAACGAAACATATTCAAACAACGAAGAAATAAAACGTTTTCTTCCCATTTTCCTATTCCATCTTGCCAGATGTACCGACACTAGTGACATTTTGGTGTATATCCTTCTGGGCACTTATCAATGCAGATATGAATATAAAGTAGGTTATGGGGCGCCTGGGTGGCTCAGTCTCTAGGCCTCTGACTTCGGCTCAGGTCATGACTCCAGGATCCTGGGGGTCGACTCCTGCACAGGGCTCCTTGCTCAGCGGGGAGCCTGCTTTAACCTCTGCCTGCTACTAATTCCTACCACTATCAAGGGGAAAAGTCCTCTCTTTCTCCAAAGACAAGGTGGATGAGTTTTTAGTGTGAAACAGATCACATCAGGACACCTTTGAGGACAACCCTCTCAGGACCCCTCCCTCTTTGGGAGCTTTATACTATCGCTCAATAAACTTTGCTTTGCTACCCACCGAAAAAGGAAGGAGGAGGAGGAGGAGAAAAAGAAGGGGAAGAAGGGGCGCCTGGGTGGCTCAGTGGGTTAAGCCTCTGCCTTCGGCTCAGGTCACGATCCCAGGGTCCTGGGATTGAGCCCCGCTTCGGGCTCTCTGCTCAGCGGGGAGCCTGCTTTCCTTCCTCTCTCTCTGCCTGCCTCTCTGCCTACTTGTGGTCTCTGTCTGGCAAATGAATAAATAAAATCTTTTTTGAAAAAAAGAGGGGGAATAAGAAGGAGAACATGTTGGACTTTTCCCTTCTAGACTTCTAAGCCACTTTGCGGTTCCTTGGCACGTGTATTACAGATGGTTTGGTTAGGCAGAGATGCTCTCCTGGAGGCCCCTGTACTCGGTGCTGTCTCTTTCTCTCTCCAACACACCTACTTCAAGGCAGGCTAATGTCTGCGGAACCTCAGGGAAGCTTGACAATGTACATGTCCACAGCCCTAATACCGGTGTGCGCTGCCACGCCACTGGGGAGACTTGCAGTGTTTTGCTTTCTCTCTCACTGGAGACAGGTGGTGGGGGCGCGGGGTGGGGGGGGGAGAGTGGGAGGGAGGGTCACAAAGGACACGAGGAAATGAGGGGGCGACGGAGGTGCTCACCCTCTTGATCGAGGCACTGCTGTTGCAGGTGTGTATGTCGAGCTCACCAGCAGATATCCTTAAAATATATGCCCTTTATTACATGTCAGTTCACCTCCAAATGAAGTAACTACCACGTTTTAAAGGCACATCAAGCACCGTGCTCACTTCTACACATCACCTCGATGAAATTCTACTCAGCTCCACATCACAGACAAAGAAACTGAGGCTCAGGAAGCAAAGGCCACGCGGCTGACAGCAGGTCCGTCTGACTTCCAAACCCCTTCTCTTCCCGTGCTCCGTGGACAGCAGCGTCCCCTACCACAGACAGCTGGCTCTTGAATGACACGGGTTAGAACTACGTGGGGCCACCTATGCGTGATCTTTTTTTCCCCAACGAATATAGTTCAGTCCTGGAAATGTGTTTTCCCTATGATTTTCTTCATAGCATTCTCTTTTCCCTAGCTTACTTCATTGCAAAAATACACCATACAGTACAAATAGCAAAAAAATACATGTTCATTGACCGTGGTATGGGAAGGCTTTCCAGTCAACAGGCGGTTACTACTAGTAGTTAAGTTTTGGGGGAGTCAAAAGTTAGATGCTGATTTTTGACTGTTGGGAGGGTCAGCACCCCTAACCCCTGCACTATTTTTAAAGATTTTATTTATTTATTTGACACACAGAGAGAGATCACAAGTAGGCAGAGAGGCAGGCAGAGAGAGGGGGAAGCAGGCTCCCTACTGAGCAGAGAACCTGATGTGGGGCTCGATCCCAGGACCCTGGGATCATGACCTGAGCCGAAGGCAGAGGCTCAACCCACTGAGCCAACCAGGCACACCACTAACTCCTGCATTTTTGAAGGGTTAAATGGAAATAGGGCTCAACTTCAGGAGCTAAGTACTTCACCACGAGCTAAGTACTTCACACACATCAGCTCATTTCACCCTCACTGGACTTTGACTAGGAGAGTTTGTGTCTGACCCAAGGTAGACCTGGGATTTGAACCCCAGGAATCTAAGGCCAGAACCACAAGCCCTAAGCATGGGATGGCCTTACTGGTTTCTCCCGAGAGCCCTTCTTGAATAAAATGCTTGTCCACAAATCTTTGTCAAAGGGTCTGCTTCTGAGGAAAGTGGCCCAGACAGCATGAGGCCAAGAGGCTTTTCCCAACCAGCAGGAGGAGCGGGAGACCCCTTCTGGGGGCAGAGTCACTGCTGTAACAACAGAAATCAGAAACACAGTGTCTGGAGACCAGAGGATGCTCTGTCAGAAGCAGAGTTCTGGGCTGGGGCCGGGGATGGCGAACACGGAGTTGGAGGGGGGCAGCTTGCTGCAAAGCCCACCTCAGATCCCAAGCAGACGGCCTTTCGCTAGTTCCTCCAGCATCATAGGCTACCTTAAGGGGCCAGCTCTGCCACTGACCAATTTGGCAATTTTAAATTGTCCCCCAGCCTCACTGTGGCTCAGCTGGGGGGCTGGGAGGGGGAAGCTCAATTACAAAGGAAGAGACTCATCTGTCATTCCCTCAACAGCATTCCCTGGGCTCCTGCGCTGGGCCAGGTATTGTGCTGGCGCCAGAGGAGTCCAGCAATGAAGAGATGCAGCTGCGTGGTCTCAGGGAGCCTGGGACACAGCCCCGGGAATGAACCATGTCAACCGCACAGTGATTTGATGGAGCAAAGCACGGGGTGCTATGGACACAAGATAAGAGGTAAATGACTCTTTGCTTCTCCACGTTCAGTCCATGGACCAGCAGCACCAGGCATCCCCTGGGCACCTGTTAGCAATGCAGAATCCCAGGCCCCGCCCCAGACTCCCTGACTCAGAGCCTGCATTTTCTCAAAGGTCCCGCAGTGATTGGACCACATGTTAAAGTCTGAGGAGCGTTAATCGAATAGAATCAGACCCAAGGCAGGCTGAAGCATGGTGTGTGTGTGTGTGTGTGTGTGTGTGTGTGTGGCAGGAGGGGGTGGGAGTGTGTTGGGGGGCTGGGACAGTGTCAGGAATGGTGCCTAGAGAAGACATGTGAGCTGAGCGAATGAGTAGGAGTCAGCCAGGGTGGCAGAGAGTGCCGGGCTGTTCTGCAAACCCGCTTCTTCCTGTCGGGCCGGACCACGTTCCCAGCTTTCCCTGAGTGTGGCCACTGGGCTGGGTTTGGGTAGAATGTAAAGGGAAGCCTCGGGCACCATTTGCAAGCCTGGCCCGAGAAAACCTCCAATGTCTGATCCTCTCCTTGCTTTTTCCCTGTTGGCCAGCCAAATGGAGAGGATGCCAAGGAGAACAAGATGGACAGAGGCACAGAGCCTAGGTCCCTGATGGATGGTGTGGCCCGACAGCCAGGGGGCTCCCTGCTGGACAAGGGTTTTGATATACAGTTCTACTGTGTTAAGCCCCTGAGATGTGGCGGTTGATTTACACGGTTGCCCTCTCCCCACTCATATAACAGGCAAGAAAAGAGGGTGACTTTTTGTTTGCTTATCTGTTCTTGGTTTTGGAAGGTGATCAGAGGTAGGAACAGGCTGGATCATGAAGGTCACAGAGGCCATGCTAAGAAACCAGGATTTTCAGTGATTTTCTTAAACTTTTGAGGGGCCTGGAGTCAGAGCCTCCCTACTAGCAGCTGGTGAAGACACTCTTCCTCCTCCAATCCCTCAAACAATTTAACAGACGACTCAGAGGATTTCCTGTCTGAAGCCCATTTGGGGATACTCTGGTGCTCCGTGGGCTCCAGATTAGGAAATCCTTTGGCTGATGGGGAACCCCTTGCAAAAGGTAAAGTCATGTCAGATGCATCTAGAGAACACTTTCCTAGTAGTCAACTGAGGGTGGCTTTGGCTTTGTCCTGTTTTAACTCATAAGAATGCATCTTCGATTCTATGATGAAAACCAATGAGAAAAGCAACAGAGATAATCACCACAGACCTGGCAGCATGGCCAGACTCTGGAACACGGACAACGCCAAATGCTGGCGAGGACACGGGGCAATGGGAACTCACCTGCTTCTCTGGTGGGAATGCACATGGTAGTACGGGCACTTCAGAAGACAGTTTGGAGATTTCTTACAAAAGGAAACATCTTCCTGCTCTATGATCCAGCAGACTCGCTCCTTGGTATTTCCTCAAATGTGCTGAAAAGTGATGTCCACTCAAAAACCTGCACACAGATGTTTAGAGCAGCTGTACTCATCATTGCCAAAACTTGGAAGCATCCTTCATTAGGTGGTGAATGGATAAACTGTCCATCCAGATGATGGAATATTATTTAATGCTAAAATGAAAGTATTGAGCCATGAAAAGACATGGAAGAACCTTAAATGCACATCACGAAGTGAAAGAGGCCAAATTGAAAAGGCTCCATGCTGTCTGATTCTAACTATATGACCTTCCAGAAAAGGCAAGACTAGGGAGACAGTAAAAAAGATCAGTGGTTGCAAGGGGTTCAGGGAGGGAGGGATGAATAGGGGACTTTTTAAAAAAAAATATTTATTTGACAGAGATCACAAGTAGGCGAGAGGCAGGCAGAGAGAGAGGAGAAAGCAGGCTCCCCGTGGAGCAGAGAGCCCGATGTGAGGCTCGATCCCAGGACCCTGAGATCATGACCTGAGCTGAAGGCAGAGGCTTTAACCCACTGAGCCACCCAGGCACCCCTGAATAGGGGCCTTTGAGGGCAGTGAAACTTGTCTGCGTGATACTGTAAGGATGGGCCCAGGTCATTATGTGTGTGTCCAAACCATGGAAACCACACCAGCTGGAGTGAACCCTGATGAAAAGTATGGCCTCTGGAGGACAATGATGTGTCCATGTGACCCTCCATGCAGGGTCACCCATTGTAACAAATGCCCTGCTTGACGGGGGAGTATTGAGAGTGGCTGTGCAGGTGTATGGGCAGGGGGTGAATGAGAAATCTCTGTAACTTCCTTTCTTTTCTTTTCTTTTTTTTTTTTAAAGATTTTATTTATTTATTTGAGAGAGAGGCAGTGAGAGAGCATGAGCGAGGAGAAGGTCAGAGGGAGAAGCAGACTCCCCGTGGAGCTGGGAGCCCGATGCGGGACTCGATCCTGAGACTCCGGGATCATGACCTGAGCCGAAGGCAGTCGTCCAACCAACTGAGCCACCCAGGCGTCCCTGTAACTTCCTTTCAATTTTGCTGCGAACCTTAAACTGCTCTACAAATAGTAATAATAATAATAATTATTATTATTCAATAATTATTATTATCCAATAAGGCCGTGGACTACCAGCATTTATTCAGCGCCAGAAGAGAGATGTCTGAGTGGGGCCCTCGGTGCTTCTGAACTGTCTCTTCTGCTCACCTGGTGGCACGGGGACAGGAGAGCCTGACTTTTCAGCGTCCGCGGGGACCGCCTCCCAGCTCCCCCAGCTCCGCGGACCTGTCACCAAGCGTCTCTTTTCTCCCCATGGCCACTAGAGGGTGCAAGGACCACGGGCAGGGGCCGGACCTTGGCGCCGCCCGGGCCGCTGGAGTCCAGGCCCGAGCGGAGTGATAAGCCCCGGAAGGCCCTCCCTGCCCGCCAGGGGAAGCCACCGAAGGCTCTGGAAAGCCCCAGGACGGCAGGTAAACACTCCCGCCGCGGAGCGTCTGCTGCTCTAGCCAGGCTGACTGGCGGCACGGGATGGCAGTTCCCGGAGAAGCAACACCCTCTGTGGTCCCCTCACTTCTGCGTTCCTGCGCCCGTGACCCCAGGAGCAGCCGCAGGATGGCCCGAAACCCTCGCAAGCCCCTCTCCAGACAGTCTGGCTGGGTCTGAGAGCGCGCGGGTCCATTACGGGCTAGAATAACCCTGTAATGGATAAGGCTGCACTTCCTCTCGCAGTCTTGGTTTTCACTTACTGTCAGGAATCCTGCTTCTCCTCCGGGGAGTCCGCGGGAAGAGCAGGAAAGGGCTGGAGCGAGGCTCTGAGTCCGCCTGAGCCAACATGGCGGCCCCCATGGGCGGCCGAGGCCGCGCCGGCACCGGAAGTGCCCAGGCCCAGGGCTCTGGAGGTGGACGGGCTGGGGTGCAAGCCCAGCTCTCCCATCCATCAGCAGCTCGTACAGTTTTCCCTCCGCGGGCCTCAGTTCCTTCATCCTGGAAGTGGGGGTGACATTCAGGCCGGTGACCGGAAGCCGTGGCTCCCCAGCGGTCCCCACAGCAGGGCCTCAGCTCATGGTGGCTAAAATTAGACAGTGGCTTAAAACAACCGTGTTATTATCCCTCCAGTTCTGCGGGTGGACCCGGCGGGCTGCGCTGCTCCGCCGCTGATCTCGCCTGGGGTCTGCCACGCTGCTGCCGTCTGACGGTCCGGGGTCACCTGGAGGCTACAGGGGGACCCTGAGAAGGCTGGGCCCCCCTCCACTCCAAACTGCCTGCCTCAGGGTCTCTCCTCTCCACCAGCTTCTCCCCCCCTCACCCCCCCGTAGGACCACAGAGCTCTATCTACTGCATCTGGGGACTCCCCAAAAGTGCAGGGTGGCCCTCCCAGCCCTCCTGAGGCTTGGGTCTGGAGCTGATGAGAACCTCATCTGTCACGGCCCGCTGGTAAGCCCCAGGCAGCGCAGACTCAGTGTGGGGTGGGAGGGAGCTACCCCAGAGAGACAGCTCCCAGGGAACCACTGTTGGGGGCTGGGCGCCAGAAGGAGTGTCCCAGTGTCTTGTGATAGCTGGAACAAATCACCACAAACTTAATGGCTTAAAATAATACCTGGTTAGGGGCGCCTGGGTGGCTCAGTGGGTTAAAGCCTCTGCCTTCGGCTCGGGTCATGATCCCAGGATCCTGGGATGGAGCCCGGCGTCGTCGGGCTCTCTGCTCAGCGGGGAGCCTGTTTCCCCCTCTCTCTGCCTGCCTCTCTGCCTACTTGTGATCTCTATCTGTCAAATAAATGAATAAAATCTTAAAAAAAAAAAAAAATCCCTGTTTATTGTCGGACAGTCTTGGAGGTTAGAAGTCCAAAACAGGTCTCACCGGTACAAATTCAGAATACACCCTGGATGCCTTCCTTTCGAGAGGCTCCAGGAAAGAATCCTTTCTCTTGACTTTCCCAGCTTCTAGAGACCAGTGACATTCCTTTGTGGCACCTTCCCCATCCTCAAAGCACATCTCCAACTTTGGCATCCACCAACACATCCCTTCTTAATTCTCTGATTCTCCTGCCTCCCCTTAGAAGGCTCCTTATGGTTACACTAGAGCGACCTAAATAATCCAGATATAACCTCCCCATCTCAAGGTGACCTGATTAGCGATCCCAATTCCATCCTGACCCTTAATGTCCCCCTCGCCAAGGAACATAACGTCATCATAGATTCCAGACATTAGGACGTGGACATCTTTGGGGAATGGTTCTTCTGCCTGCCACAGGTAGGAAGAGAGACACTTGATTGATCTGACTACATTTCTTCCCAAACCATTTCTGGAGTCGACTGATCCTGAATCGTGTTTTAGGAGAAATGTTCTGCACGCCCTTCCATAAACACTCCCTTTTGGTCGTTTTCATTCAACTGAACATTGCCTGAGCTAGAAGCCCCTGTGTTAGAGACTGTACAGAACTAGATGAAGGAAACACTATTCTTGTCTTCGAGACGTTTGCTGTCATGGTCCTCGTCATCCCCCCAGCAAACCATTTCTCTTTCTTCTGGCTTACAGCCTCCTGATGTTCAGCAGACTGAAATGGACCCAGCTCCAGTGAATCCCCATTGGTTCGGGCCAGGGTTAGAAAACCACGGCTCACAAGTCAGGTTCAGCCTGCCACCTGTCTTCCCAAACAAAGTTTTATTGGAAGAGAGCCACACCATTTCACCCAGTACTGTCTGTGGTTACTTTTGGGCCGGAAGAATGGCATAGTTGCAAGAAAGCCTGGCTCCCAAAGCCAAAGAAATTGACCCTCTAGCCCAATGTAGAAAACTGTGCTGACTCCTGGTTTATTTTATTTATTTTTAAAATATTTTATTTTATTTTTTTTTACAGAGAGAGAGCTTACAAGTAAGGGAAGCAGGAGAGGGAGGAGCGGGGCTCGATCCCTGGACCCTGACATCATGACCCCAGCTGAAGGCAGACACTTAACCGACTGAGCCACCCAGGTACCCCCAAAATAAAATCTTTAAAAATAAATAAATAACATTTATGGGGCACCTGGGTGGCTCAGTGGGTTAGAGCCTCTGCCTTCAGCTCAGGTCATGATCTCAGGGTCCTGGGATCGAGCCCCGCATCGGGCTCTCTGCTCGGCGGGGATCCTGCTTCCCTCTCTCTCTGCCTGCCTCTCTTCCTACTTGTGATCTCTCTCTGTCAAATAAATAAAATCTTTTAAAAATAAATAAATAAATAAATAATATTTATTTAGAGATGCAGAAAAATTGCAAAGATAGCCTGAAAAGTTCCCATTTGCCTGCACTCAGTTTCTCCTATTAATGTCTTCCATTCGTATGGTACATTTGTTACAACTGATGAACTAATATTGATCCATTATTATTAACCAAAATCCAAAACTTTATTCAGATGTTCTTAGTTTTTACCCAATGTCCTTTTTCTGTTCCAGGGTCCCATCCAGAATACTACTTTACATTTATTTGTCATTTTTCCTTAGGTTCCTCTCCGACTTTCCTTGTCTTTGATGACCTTGACAGCTTTAACAAGTACCGCCCAGGTGTTTGCGTATGCCTCTCAATTGGGATTTGTGTGATGTTTTCCCTGTGAAGACCCCCAACTTACAGCTTTTTAAAAGGCGGGTTTGATTCTGCTGTCTATCCCTTGCCACCAGAAAAGTCCTAATCATTATAGTGTATGCCAGTTACTGAAATTCACCCTTCTTAACTGCCTTGTGAAAATGGGTCTGGGCCCTTTGAAATTTTGTTTCCTGAGCCAGCTGATACGGGAGCTTTATTGGAAGGGGGCACCGCAGAGACTTTCCTGGAGGAAAGGGTTTTACTTCCTGGGACTGTGTGCTTACTTGGCAGGCCCTTGGAATGTGCCTGGATACTTCTCCAGGGCCCCATTCCTCCAGCATCCGGGGACTAGCCGCACACACCAGCCAGCAGCTTTGCCCAGAATCCTCCTTGGGGGGCTTATAGTAAAGTTCCTTGAGCTCCTCCAGCCCTTATGGCCTCTCAGATGTTAACGTGTCAGGAATCCTAATATTTCCAAAATGACCAGGAATGGGAGGCTCAGGACATTGAATACGGCTTGATGATGCCTCCTACATCATGTCTTTGGGAAATAGAAATATTTGCCAATATGGGTCAGATTTGGTGGTAAACTATATAAGTTTAAAACCAGGCCAGATCTTTAGGAAGGAACCCCAGACATGCAGTATGCTCTGTCCTGTCCCTGCTCCAGCCTTCGTGACAAATAAGTGAGACTTTGTTTAGGACAATGTCCAAGGCTGATTCTCCAGTAGGCTTTGGGCCTAGGTACCCCTATACCTCTAGGGGCCCATGGAACTACTTTAATTCATCTTAATATCAAGAAAAAATGAATATAATTGCACCAGGCTTGGTTTTGTCTTTGTACCAACACAGCCACAAATGTATTTTGTATGTAATATGTGTTTTATAAAAGAAGGGCCCATGAAAGGCTTTTTTTTTTCCCAAAGTAATCTCTACCCCCAACATGGGGCTTGAACCCACAACCCCAAGACCCAGAGTAGCATGCTCTGCTGACCAGGCCAGCCCAGCGCCCCAAACCCACGAAAGTGTTATGGTGGCTCTGGCAGTGCCTGACACAGAATTGAGTTGTTTTATCATCCTCCTCATTATTGGGATTATTGGCAAGAATGGGCCACTCCTCCTTAAGGTGTGGTCCTAAGAGAAATTCCCAAAGCACAGTTGTGGGGGTTGGGATTTGATCATACACGTCATGACACTGGGGGCTGGGGAAAGGAGCTAAGTGGGATTGAGGGAGATGAATTTCACAGCGGAAATTGGAGTCTTGGTGGCTTGCCATAATCATTCCAGGAAACATTGTAAGAGGTGTCTAAGATTGGTGAAGGGCCTTAATCACGCAAAGGTGGGATCATTCTCTCTGGGAAAAGTCTGCTGGGGCACTGCTCTGATTTAGTAGTAAAGGGAAGTTAGAGGCACTGCCAGCCCTACCCCTGCCCAGCAATCATTTGGAGAGCTCTCTCTTATAGTACCCTGACTTTGTGATAAGCAAAATGCTATAGACCCCACTCATTACCTGCCCAATGGCTCTCCTAGAAATGACTGGGCCTTTATAAACATTGATCTATTTTTATTTTTATTTTATTTACTTATTTTGAGAGAGAGAGAGAGAGAGATTGCACATAAGCAGGGGGAGCGAACAGGTCTTGAACTCATGACCTTGAAATCAAGACCTGAGTTGAAATTAAGAGTCAGATGCTTAACCGATTGAGCCACCCAGCTGCCCCAACAAACACTGATCTATTAAATAAATAGCCACTATGTTGCCTCATTTGTGCTGGGTAACCCATCACCAGTAGTGGGACATAATTTAAAAGACTGTCAAGTCTCTGCCCTCTTAGAACTTACATTTGAAGGAGGGAGTGTGTCCCAGAGGAAACAGATAAGCCATCAAAATCATAACAGTTTATAACCTATGCTAGGAAATCAAGAGGAGGCTACTTATGGGAGATGAAACAGGGATGACTGGTTGTCTCTCCCATATCTCTTCTTCCTTTTAAAGTCATAGAGTCCCCCAGTTTGTAGCTGGGAACATGGCCATGCAACATTTCCCAGGCTCCCTTGCAAGCAGGCATGGCCATGTGATTGAGTCCTGGCCAATGACATGAAAGCTGATGGGGAAGTATCCTGAAAGAGCAGGGAGGTCCTTCTGCTGGAAAGGCGAATGCTGGAGCACCCACCTTAACCATGTAAGGAAGGGCGTGCACAGCAGAGCAACAAGTTAGAAGGAGCCTGGAATCCAGACACCAGGAAACCCCATTCCAGCTTTGCACTGCCCATGTTCAGACTGAGAGGTGACAGAGAACTAAATACCTGTGGTTAGAAGCCATCTAAGGGGAAGAGGCTTACTCTAGGTGAGGTGGTTCAGGAAGGCTTCCTGGAGGAAGAGGCATTGGAAGGGAGACATCCAATAGAAACGTAATATAAGACATGTATGTAATTTAAATTTTTCTAAAAATAAAATGATAATAAAATAAAAGTTTCTAGTAGCCACATTTACAAAGTAAGAAAATGAAAGAAAAAGAAAAAATTTTAAAAATTAACATCAAAGTCAGAAGAAGGTGAAAATAATTTTAATAATATATCTTGCTTAACCCAGTACCTGCAGAATATCATCATTTCAACTTGTAATCAATACAAAAATTATTGAAATTTTATTTTTTTCCGAATGTTAAGTTTTTTGTTTTTTTAATTTTTATTTTTTTGGAGGGAACCAGCTACTAGATGATTTGATTAGTCTTTTGCCCTAATGCTAAGTTTTTGAAATGCAGTGTGCGTTGAATGCTTACAGCACTTTTCATTTGGACTAGCCCCACTTCGAGTTCTCGGGAGTCACAAGTGGCTGAGAGCTTCCATGTTAGACAGCCCACCTTTGGAGGGATGAAAGAGCCAATGAGAAAGGCTGCAAAGAGCTGTTCTTGTTTGTTTGTTTGTTTTGTTTTGTTTTTTGTTTTTTAAAGATTTTATTTATTTATTTGACAGAGAGAGATCACAGTAGACAGGCAGGCAGAGAGAGAGAGAGGGAAGCAGGCTCCTTGCTGAGCAGAGAGCCCGATGCGGGACTCGATCCCAGGACCCTGAGATCATGACCTGAGCCGAAGGCAGCAGCTTAACCCACTGAGCCACCCAGGTGCCCCTTTGTTTTGTTTTTTTTAATGTAGACACCACATTGGGCATGGAGCTCAACATGGCTTTTTTTTTTTTTTAAGATTTTATTTATCTGGGACGCCTGGGTGGCTCAGTTGGTTGGACGACTGCCTTCGGCTCAGGTCATGATCCTGGAGTCCCGGGATCGAGTCCCACATCGGGCTCCCAGCTCCGCAGGGAGTCTGCTTCTCTCTCTGACCTCCTCAGCTCATGCTCTCTCTCACTGCCTCTCTCTCTAATAAATAAATAAATAAATCTTAAAAAAAAAAAAGATTTTATTTATCTATTTGACAGAGAGAGAGAAATCACAAGTAGGCAGAGAGGCAGACAGAGAAGGGGAAGCAGGCTCCCTGCTGAGCAGAGAGCCCAACGCGGGGCTCGATCCCAGGACCCTGAGATCATGACCTAAGCCGAAGGCAGAGGCTTTAACCCACTGAGCTACCCAGGCACCCCTCAACATGGGTTTTGAACTCAAGATCCTGAGATCAAGACCTGAGCTGAAATCAAGAGTCAGATGCTTAACCAACTGAACCACCCAGGCACTCCTGCAAAGAGCATTTTAAGCTGAGGAAATCAGGCTGAGCACAAAGGGCCAGGCTGAGAAAGATGAGGTCTCAGTTAATATAATTCTTCACTCAATGGGATCTTTAGCAAACACAGGATTGGCGCAGAGGTGGGGGATGGTGGCATCCTTTACTCTTTCAAAAGCTCTCTGATACCATACAGATTGCTCCCTCTTTCCCCTTATAAGTGCGGTGCCAGGGTCCACCATAATGAGTGGTGAATCAGACTTTCTACATTCAAGTTTTTGCTCTGTTGTGTATTGCTGTGTGACCTTGGCAAATCACTGAATCTTTTCTGTGTCTCGGGTTGTTTTTTGGTTTTTTTTTTATCCCTAAAGGGTGGATGAAAATAATAGAACTTGTTTCAGAGGTTGTGTCAAGGAGCACGTGTTGAGCACTCAGAACTGCACTGGGCCTGTGGGAAGAGCATCCTTTGGACCGTGGCTATGGACTTGGAACTGCTTTCAGGTCTGAAGTTAATGATGTGCAAGAAGAAAGAAGGAGGAGAGGAACCTATTGCCAGCTGGGTTTACTGAGCTTCAGACAGAGAGGGAAGAAGGGAGGTGAATGTTCCAAGAATGTAATTCATTTAAAGGCATAACATACGGAAGTGGGTGTCAGTGCAGATATGAAGGCAAACTGGAAAAAGCTAGCCAACAAGCAAAATGAACCAGGAAATAAATGGATATAGAAAATAACGTCCGTTATTTTTTGCCTCCCTGCTATGCATCAAGGTTCAGAAATTCTATGCCTGGGGCGCCTGTGTGGCTTAGTGGGTTGGGCCTCTGCCTTCGACTCGGGTCATGATCTCGGGGTCCTGGGATCGAGCCCTGCTTCGCTCTCTCTGCTCAGCAGGGAGCCTGCTTCCCCCCCCCCCTTCTCTGCCTGCTTGTGATCTCTCTCTCTCTGTCAAATAAATAAATAAAATCTTAAAAAAAAAAAAAAAGAGGGGCGCCTGGGTGGCTCAGTGGGTTAAAGCCTCTGCCTTCGGCTCAGGTCAGGTAAATAAAATCTTTAAAAAAAAAAAAAAAGAAGAAAGAAATTCTATGCCTTCAGGAGCTACCTGGTTTTGCCAGTAAGTGAAGCAACCTGAGTGTAAGGATAGGCTGTGGGTGAGGTCTGTGGCCCCAAGTTTCTCTGCTCAGCCAAGTGAAATCGGTACTGAAATGCGTTACTCTATTTGGCATAGTGGCTAAGAGCATTTGCAGTCGAAATCCCATGTGACCTTGGACAGGTTGCTTAAACCCTCCCTTCTTCAGTTTCCTCATCTGTTAAACCGGGATAATAGTAACAATTTACAGGGGTACCTGGTTAAGTGACTGACTCTTGATTTAGGCTTAAGTCATGATCTCAGGATCTTGAGATCGAGCCCCGCTTTGGGCTCCTCACTGAGTGTGGAACCTGCTTGAGATTCCCTCTCTCCCTCTGCCCCTCTGCTTGAGTGTGCTGTCTCCCTCTCTCTCTCAAAAAAAAAAAAAAAGTGACAATTTACAAAGGTGAGTCACTTAGAACAGTACCTGGCACATAGGCATTCAACAAATATTAGCTATCATTATTATTGTTGTTGATGTTGTCGTTAGTTGCATTACAGAAATGGGGGTAGTGGGGGCGCCTGGGTGGCTCAGTGGGTTAAAGCCTCTGCCTTCGGCTCAGGTCATGATCCCAGAGTCCTGGGATCCAGCCCCACATCCGGCTCTCTGCTCAGTGAGGAGCCTGCTTCCCCTCCCTCTCTCTTCCTGCCTCTCTGCCTACTCGTGATCTCTGTCTGTCAAATAAATAAATAAAACCTTTAAAAAAAAAAAAAAAA
>PISX010001969.1:87798-133154 GCA_004024625.1 Mellivora capensis | reverse complement strand
TCTCTATCCAGGCTTCACCTTCAGGCTACGGTTGAACTTCTTTTGTGGGCACTGGGTGGCTTCTCATGGTAATTGAGGCTCTATGTCTTGTTCATTCCCAATGAGCAATGGAGAGCCCCCCCCACCCCCCCAGTCTTTGCGGTGTAATTGGTCTCATACCTACCCATAGATTGGGAAGTGCCCAAGGCTGATTGGCTTAGGCCTGGATTCCCGAACCAATCACAGGGAGGGAAATAGAATCTCAAAGTGTGTGTGTGTGTGTGTGTGTGTGTGTATTTTTTTTATTATTTTTTTAAAATTTATTTATTTGTCAGAGAGAGAGGGAGAGAGAGAGAGCGAGCACAGCAGACAGAGTGGCAGGCAGAGGCAGAGGGAGAAGCAGGCTCCCTGCCGAGCAAGGAGCCCGATGTGGGACTCGATCCCAGGACGCCGGGATCATGACCTGAGCCGAAGGCAGCCACTTAACCAACTGAGCCACCCAGGCGTCCCGTGTGTTTTTTTTTTTTTTTTAAGATTTTATTTATTTACTTGTCAGAGAGAGAGGGAGAGAGAACACAAGCAGGGGGAGCAGCAGGCAGAGGGAGAAGCACGCTCCCTGCTGAACAAGGAGCCCGATACCGGACTTGATCCCAAGACTTTGGGATCATGACCCAAGCCGAAGGCAGACACTTAACCGACTGAACTATGCAGGTGCCCTGCTGGGGGGGATTTTACAGGGGAAGGGAGAAAGTGCTATGTTTACCCTAATGTTTGATATGGACTCATGATCCTGGGGTTTGTGACCCAGAAAAAAATGAGAAAGGCCTGGTGTCAGACTGTCTAGCAGGACTCTTCAGGGGTTCATCAAAGGCATTTTGTATCCATGGAGGCTTCTCCTTGTGGAAGCTACTCTCCCTGCTGCCAGAGCTGCTTTCCTAGAATAGCTACAGTGCAGGGGTGGAGGTGGCTCGTTCTCATCCATCATCCGCAGAGAACCCGACGTCATTTTTCATCACGACCTCCCGGGACACCAACTCCACCACACCACTCCCCTTTGTACCCTGGGTATAGTCTGAATCTCACCTCCCAGGGGTGTTCAGCAAAAGAGTCTCCCTGTCAACCCAGGAGAATGATCGCTGGGACCAAATGCTTCCTCTTTTGTTAGGAGTCAGCTAGGGCTGGAATGCAGCTAGCTTAAGCAAAAGGGAGGGCTTACTATAAGGATATGGAGCATCTTGCAGAACCTAAAGGCCTCCGGAGGGTCCAGAAATGGAAAGCCATCAGAATTGCAAACCAGATTTGCATTTCGGGAGCCTCTTGGCTCTGTTTTTCTCTGCAAGTTGGATTTCTTCTTCTTTCTCCCTCCAGCCTGATTTCCCAAGGACTGTGGCAGCTCCAGAGCTCAGTCATGGCCACATAGTGTCTTTCTCTCATTCTCTTTCTCTGTGGCCTGGCAAAGGATATATGGTTGGCTATGGGCTGTTAAGCAGGTTCCACACTATACAAGGACCCCTGAGCTAGGAGACCCTCCTGTGTTTGTCAAGCCATGTGCACAGGCTCAGGGGCACTTCCCCCCACAGGGAAGGTCTTCCCCTAACTCAACAAAGCTGTTGGATGGCTTAGTGGCCCCCAGAGTGAACTCTGGACCATCGTTCAACCACAGCCCTTGAATCCCTTCAAAGAACTGTTCTCTCCCAGCCACTTGCAGCTTGGTTGGGATTCTCAGTCAAGGTAGCACAGGGTAAACATGTGCTGAAGCTAGATCTGTCTTGGAGTCTGAATCTTGGAGCCTACTTGCTCAGCAGCAGTGCCCGGAGAGACTGATCCTGCCTCCCGGATCCCCAAGGCTGCTCTTGTCCTTGTTCATCTTTTCCTTTGATTGATCTCTCCACTCTCCTTCCAACAAATGCCTGTTTTTTGCTTAAGATAGAGTAAAGTTGGATGCTGCATATAATCAAGAAACCCAACTTAGACAACAGCAGTCACAACAACAGACGTATCCGAGCACTTTCTGTGGGTTGGGCCCTGTTCAAAGCACTTTTTGTGTAGATTCATTAACTCCTTATGACAGCCCTATGAGGTAGGTACTATTGTAATTATCCCCATTTCACAGATGTGAAAGCTGAGGCAAAGTAACTTGCTCAGGACCACCCAGGTATTAAGCTTGGATTTGGATTCAGGCAACCTGGCTCCAGAGTCCAATTCTTCTTCAGTCCCAATCCCAAATTCCCAGAGAAAGGATTCTTCTTTGCCCCAAATGAGTCAGATGTACAGCCCTAGTCCAGTAAGTGGTACGGGGAGCGTGGCATCCAAACATGGCTGCCAGCGACTCTCTGCTAAGGGCGAGGAGGGTCATGTGTTAAGTCATGTTCCCAGTTCCCCCTTTCTGGGGACACAGTGAGATGGCACTTCCTGCCTCCTGCTAGTATGTGTGAGACTCCGTGATTCCTTGGCTGGTGAGTTGTGTGTCAAAGGGACCGTGTAAGACTTTTAGCGGCTCCGGTTCTCTTTGGCACTATATGCAGCCGTGTTAGCCTGGGCTCTGAGTCACCATGAGCAACAGAGTCTCTGACACCTGGCAGTGGATTTGTAGTGTGAGCAAGAAGTAAACCTTCGTCTTTTTCGGCTGCTGAAGTCACTGGTCTCTTGGGTCATTTGTTACTCAGTAGAACCCTATCCTGACTGATCCAGTTAAACGAGTCACCTTAAAAAGCTCTTTCTCTCTCTCTCAAATAAATATTTTTTAAAAGATGTTTATTTATGTATTTGTCAGAGAGAGTGCGCACAAGCAGGGGGAGTGGTAGGCAAAGGGAGTAGCAGACTCCTCGCTGAGCAGGAAGCCTGAAGTTGGCCTTGATTCTAGGACCGTGGGATCGAGACCTGAGCTGAAGGCAGATGCTTCACTGACGAGCCACCCAGGCACCCTGATTAATACATAAAATCTTCTTAAAAATCTGCCCTATTGTGGGGGGCACCGTGCTGAAAACAAACCTCATGCTTTTGGGTTCCAAACTGTGGCCCTGGCCAGCCCAGGCGCCCCCCCCCCCCCGAATTCCCAGCCAATTTCCCTTCCTAGTGTGAACAGAGTCCTTGGGTTGACTGGACGTCTGAGTGATGTCTCTGTGGCCACTGGAGGAAAACACAAATGAGGTCTGGATGCCAGCCCTGTACTCGGGGCTGTACTGGGGATGCTCACACTTCCTGTTTGTGGTGCCCATCAGAGCCTGCCTCCTGTTCAGGGTGCCCCAGGTAGGAAGGCAGTGTGGCATGGTGGCTGAGCACTCAGACAGCCCAGAGTTCAAATCCTCCCTCTGCCTCTTACTAGCTGGGTGACTTTGGCTAGGTTATTTTATTTCCTGCTCTCAAGAAATGGACATGATAATTTTAGTACCGTCTCCTGGGAGTGTTGCAAGGGTAAAATGCAAATGTCATGCAAATTTGTCTAGTCAGTCCTAAATAAATGTTTGCTCTTGCCTTTAGTATTATAATCTCAATAAGAGTGATAGGAAACTAAGAGCGGGTACATTTTCTAGACCAAGGTGATCCCACTGGCTGGTGGAATGAATAAAGAGAGAGGAAATTTTATGGCTAGTTAGTTATTCCTATTTAAAATAAAAATACCAGGGGTGCCTGGGTGGCTCAAATGGTCAAGCATCCTGCCTTTGGCTCAGGTCATGATCTCCTGGTCCTGGATGGAGTCTTCTGGCTCAGTGGGGAGTTTGTTTCTCCCTCTCCCTCTGCCTCTCCCCGCTGCTTGCGTTCTCCCTATCTCTCTCTCTCTCTTGCTCTCAAATGTATACAATCTTTTTTTTTTTTTAAAGATTTTTATTTATTTATTTGACAGACTGAAATCACAAGTAGGCAGAGAGGCAGGCAGAGAGAGAGAGGAGGAAGCAGGCTCCGTGCCGAGCAGAGAGTCCGATGCGGGGCTCGATCCCAGGACCCTGGGATCATGACCCGAGACGAAGGCAGAGGCTTTAACCCACTGAGCCACGGAGGCGCCCCTCAAATGTATACAATCTTTAAAAAAAATTAAAATTAAAAAAAACCTAAAATAAAAATACTAATCATAATAATAAAAAAAAGAAAATCCATACTGTATTACTCTGTTTCCCTAAGCGTGGTCCAAAACCTCATCTATGAGGGTCATTGTGTGTGTGTGTGTTTCTGGGATGAGTTGGGTGCTCGTGGAAAATGCAGATGCCCAGACCTCAGGTGGAACTTAGGAATCTGCGTTTAAAAAAAAAAAATGCCCAGAGATTCTTTGGTTTTCTACAGTGAAAAACTGCTTTCTCCTCGGAAGAACCTCAGTGGGGAGAAGAAGGTAGCAGCCCATTGTGTGGGATGTCACTAGCAGTTGGGCATGAGGTGGGCCAGGGAAACCGGCCATGCCTGCTCATTTTCCTTTCTCCAGGACGCTGCTGTCTGGCGTCCCTCTGATGGCAGATGTGCGGAGGGGACGCTGAGTGCTGGATCTGAATCACCCCCCTGCCAGCCCACGCCAGGAGCAAATACGTGCTCCCTGCCTTCCAGTCTGGCCAAAGCTCAGCCCATCAGAGTCACAGCTGGCCCCTCAGGGCCCC
Source organism: Mellivora capensis (assembly GCA_004024625.1). NCBI lineage: Eukaryota > Metazoa > Chordata > Mammalia > Carnivora > Mustelidae > Mellivora > Mellivora capensis. Next base: position 128,592 of record PISX010001969.1, on the reverse strand, counting down.
GGTGCCAAGGCAATTGGAGGCTCTCTGACCTGTTAGCGGCCCTTCAAGGTGACAGCTAGGGTATACAAGGCCAGACATCAAAGAGAAGGCGGGCCGAAGGAGGGAGGAGGACGCTTTCTTTGTACCCGCCCTGCTTTCCTGCAAGCCTCAGGTGGTGTCACCTTCAGGGGGCACCTGGAGTGAGCCAATAACTCTGTGCCCTGTTTTCACTTGGGAAACTTGAACACCTTGCTCTTGCCTGCTTCTGGGAAAACACACAGGGCTCTGGCTTCGCCTGAGCTCGGCATTGCACAGAGATCAAGAGCGTGGGTTCTGGAGCCGGGTCCAACCCCTGGCTCTGCTGTGTGATGTTAGGCCAGTTAAAAAACTGCTCTGTTTCTTCGGTTTCTTTATCTGTAAAATGGGGATCATGGAGCCTGTATCGCATTGGGTTGGTGTGAGGATTGAATGAGTTAATGAGTATGAATGTATGTCAGGGGCCCAGAGCACTGGCCACCTGTGACTGAGCAAGTGAGAATTAAGTGTTCTCGGTACCATTGTTGAACTCCTGAGCCTGCGCCGAAAGCTTTTGGTACATGATGTAATCTTCCTAAAAACCCAGTAGGTTCTGGGGGGCACCTGGCTGGCTCAGTTGGAAGAACATGGGACCCTTGATCTTGGGGTTGTAATTCAAGCCCCACATTGGGTATCGAGATTACTTAAAACAATAAATTCAGGAAATACCAGATAGTCATGACAGTTGCACAACCTTGGGAATGTACTCACTGCCTCCAAATTGCGAATCGTGTACTTTCAATGGTTGAAATGGTAAATGCGATGTTATGTCTGTTTTCCCACCTATCCACACACACCTGGCATAAGGCAGGCCAGAGAAACTACCACATGTCTGCTCCTTTTTCTAGGAGCTATTGTGATCACACCTCTATGACAAATGAGAGAAAGCAAGGCTCAGAGACAGGCTCATGGCTCAGGGAGCAGCTCAGCCTGCCTTGTGTCCCAGTGTGCTCGGCACTGCTGGGGACACCAAGACCCACGAGGCTGTACCGTGGCTACTCCCTTTTTTCCTTTCATCCTTTCATCCTTTTTTTCTTTCATTTTGAGAAACATGAGTTGCACCCCTGCTCTGTGCCAGGTCCTGTGCCAGATGCTGGGGTTCAGCAGACAGAGAGAGGGACTGTTTGCCCACTGGCCCAGATGGGCGTGTATTTACAATGGGGACACATGCTGATAAGGAAAGTACCTGGAAGAGGATATGAGAACTGACTCCAGCTAGTCAGGGGAGTTTGGAGACAGCATCCTGGAGGAAGTGACAGTCAGGAACTGAGACATGAGTAGGAATCCCTGAGCAGAGGTGGGAAGGGAGGAACATTCTAGGCAGAGGGAGCAGCCACTTGTGCAAAGGCCCTGTGGCCTCTGTGACAAGGACAGGTTGGGGCAGATGGAAGAAGCCAGGAGTGGGAGGACCACAGAGGCTGGATCGCACACGCAGGCTGCCCCCCTTGGAAAGCTTTGTCTGTGTCCTCAGAGTCACAGAGGCCTTGGAGGGTGTGAAGCCAGGGAATGCTGGGACCTAATTCATGCCAGGAACGACCACCTCTCCCCAACCTGGACATCCCACTGGCAACAATGCTGTCTGTTGGAGCTTAGACTAGACTTCCCACACCCTCATCCCCCCACTACACACACACAGTGCACCTGACCTGCACACAGCCCTCTACCCCTGGCTCCCCCAAACTGTATTCCTCTCCAGAGCGCCCTCGGACCCTATGCATTTCACCCTTTGGCTTCTCTCTCTCTCTATCTACCTCAAAGCCAAGGACATTTCTCTCCACAGTCTCCCTGGCACTCAAAACAGGGCCTGGCATCTGATAGGTGTTCAATAAACAGACACTCAACTATGGGAGTGGGGACAGGAGATGAGAAAACACCCACGTGTTGTGCTTGGCAATTGGGGAAGGGGACAGGATCAGGGAGGGCCTCCAGCAGGGAAGGCACTGTGTGTGCTCCACCCCCCTCCCCCATCTCTCACCCCCGCATACAGCAGGAGCTCAATAAATGTGCGCAGGGCAAGTGAGTGGATGTCCTGCTTGGTCCGGTCTGTCCTTGGAGGGCAGGAGCCTATCCCACACTCACATGCCCTATGCATGAGCGTTGACTCCCATCTTCAGATCCAGATTGGTTTTGAGCCCCAGTTATGGGCAGGCCCCATGGAGATGGTGAGGAGAAAGCTGCTCTTTCTGCCTCCTGGAGCTGACAGTCAAGGGGCAGATGGCCATTAGCTAGGTAGCTGAACAAATTATTATTATTTAGGACATTCTCTCTAGAGATGAGCTGACCTCACTCCTTGGGTGGGTATATTGTGGCCACAATGTCAGAGTCTCAAGGAAATATCCTGGAAACCCAAGGCTCTCTGCCCTGCTTGTGTGCTCATGACTGTGATGGTCAGAGCTCCAGTGGTCTGTGCATCGCTTTGCTCATCTGCTGAGTAACCCCAGGGGCTAGCTAGCATCGGCATGTCCATATTTCAGAATCCGTGCTGAGGCCCTGGGGCAGGGGGGGTCTCCCCTGACTAGCAGCAGGGATGGTGGGCCGTGAAACTAGGGCTGCCTGAACGTTGCTCTCTCTGGGCCCTCCTTAGAAGGCACTAGGACCGCTGTCCCCAAGAGGACCCCTTCACCACACTGGTCCCCTGAGCCTGCCTTGCTTTTTCCTTGTGGCACTTACAGATGAAGTTCCTATCTGCTCCACCAGCACCTAAGGCCAAAGGAAGGCTTGTAGGTGAGTCACCTCCTGCTGGTGGCATGGTGCACAAGGCCTCAAATAATTGGATTTAGAAAGAAATGAGTTCAACTGACTTTGATCAGCCGTCTAAGATCCTGTCAGGGTTCTGAGAGCTCTCCTATTAACGGAAGTGGTTGCTAGACGGGTGTGGTTTACACTCGGGCGTTCCCAGGGATGTGGTAGGTGCTCAGGAAATACTCTTTGAGGGAATTCAGTGAAGCTGTTCCAGTTTCACCTTTCACTGCTAAATCATACCCATGTGGTCCTCATTCTCTTCCTCTCCCCTTCCTGCCTTCTTGCCTTCCACAACTCTTGAGTCCCTGCTAGATGTTGTGCACTTTCCTAGAGCCCTGGATCACAAGGGAAAAGTGACACGAAGCTCACAATAGTGGGTTCCACGGATATAGTTTTAATTATTTATTTATTTATTTTTAAAGATTTTATTTATTTATTTGACAGAGATCACAAGTAGGCAGAGAGGCAGGCAGAGAGAGAGGGGGAAGGAGGCTCCCTGCTGAGCAGAGAGCCCGATGCGGGCCTCGATCCCAGGACCCTGAGATCATGACCTGAGCTGAAGGCAGAGGCTTTAATCCACTGAGCCACCCCGGCGCCCCTATTTTTTAAAAATTCCTTTGGGGGCTCCTGGGTGGTGCCGTTGTTTAAGTGTCCGACCCCTGGTTTCGGCTCAGATCATGCTCTCCCGGGTCATGATCTCAGGATTATGAGACTGAGCCCCAAGTTAAGCCCCACATTGGGCTCTACACTCAATGTGGAGTCTTTTTGAGACTCTCTCCCCCTCTCCTTTTGCCCCTCCTCACTGTGTTTTCTGTCTCTCTCTCCCTCTTTAAATAAGTCTTTTTAAAAAATTGCCTTTAATATGAGGTGCAAAGCACTCTTATTTTATTTTCCTATCATTTACTTGCTTTTTTTTTTTTTAACTTGCTTTTTTAAATCAACTTTTGGATACTGAATCTACATAAATGGCGCATATGTAATTCATACATCTGGGTGACTGAGCACATAGGCACCTACCCACAATATCATTAACTGCTATCAGTGTAGGAAACATTTACATCACACCCCAAAGATTTCTTGTGTCCCTTTCCTTTTTTTTTTTCCTCTTTTCTTTTTTGGTGGCAAAAACACTTAACCTGAGATCTACCCTCTCCCCAAGATTTTCAGAGCACAACACCGCTGTTCACTACAACAGAGCTCTAGAACTCACTGATCTTGTAGTTAGAACCAAGTTAAAGGTGGGACTAATCGGTTCTTTGGTGGGTGTGGGGCAGGGTGTCATCACTGGGGAAGACCTCAGGAGAACAGTGGTTGGATCAAGACCCTGAAAACTGACCAGGATTTCTCCTCTTGTTAATGCTGGTGGAAACTTCTAGAACAGAGAGGAAATGTGTAGCTCACCACAGAGGGCCTGCAGGGGCCTGGGGCAGCAGGGTGGGAGGGTTTCACGGGGAATAGCAGTTTTCAGGCTAACAAGTCCTTTTCCAAGCAGTTATTAGTCAAGTGGCTGCAGATTGAACTGATGGCTATGTCTGTGGCAGATTTTGCACATCAATATTAGAGGGTTTTATTTTTTTTTTAAGATTTTTTTTTATTATTTATTTGACAGACAGGGATCACAAGTAGGCAGAGAGGCAGGCAGAGAGAGAGAGAGGAGGAAGCAGGCTCTCTGCGGAGCAGAGAGCCTGATGTGGGGCTCGATCCCAAGACCCTGGGATCATGACCTGAGCCGAAGGCAGAGGCTTTAACCCACTGAGCCACCCAGGCCCCCTAGAAGGGTTTTATTTTTTAACTTTATGGAAGTACAATTTACATATCATAAAACGCTCCCATTTAACGTGTGCAGTTCAGTGATTTTTAGTGTGCTTACGGAGTTGTGCAACCATTACTGCAATTGAGTGTTAGAACCTCTCCATCACACTGAAATGATCCCTTAGGTCCTTTCACAGTTAATCCTGTTCCAGGATTAATCTTCCACCAGCCCCGGCTGCCTTGAATCCACTTTCCGTCTCCACGCCTTTGCTGATTCTGGACATCTGGTATCCACAGAACCCACAATCTGTGCATGGTGTCTCATGTCTGGCTCCTTTCACGTAGCATCATGCTTGCAAGCTTCATCCGTGTTGTACCATGTCTCGGTACTCTGTTCCTGTCTAGGGCCGTTTAATATTCCATTGTGTGGTTGGAACATGTCTTATTTATCTCTTTACCATTGGATGAACATTTACTGGCTTCCGGTTTTGGGTATTGTGAATAATGCCATGAGAAATGTTCACCCGCAAGTTCATGTGGTGGTATATTGTCATTTCTTTTGGGTGGATACCCAGGAATAGAACAGTTGTATGGTGAATTAATGCTTGTTACGAAACGGCCCATACCATTTAAGAAGTGTGTTTTTTGTCTTTTTTTTAAAGTAAGCTCTATGCCCATCATGGGGCTTGACCTCACAACGCTGAGATCAAGAGTCACATGCTCTACCAATTGAGCCACCCAGGCGCCCCGTAAAAAGTACTTTTTAAAGAAGGTGCAGAGGGTATCTTGTCTGGGCCTCAAGGCCTTGCAGCGAGGTGGTGGTAGAATTGAGACTCCAACAAAAATCGTCAGCCTGTAGGGGTCACGCCCTTAACCACTCTCACTTTTAGAAGACGTTTATGCATTTGGAAACTTGAAATCGAACCTCCTTTGTATACTTCTGGAAAAATCCCAGGCAATGAAGTCTGTTCCCATAAGGTAGAGTCTGTCTCTTTTAAAAAGAGTAGCCTTGAGGCGCCTGGGTGGCTCAGTGAGTTAAAGCCTTTGCCTTCGGCTCAGTTCACCATCCCAGGGTCCTGGGATCAAGCCCGCATCAGGCTCCCTGCCAAGCAGAGAGCCTGCTTCCCTTCCTCTCTCTCTGCCTGCCTCTCTGCCTACTTGTGATCTCTGTCTGTCAAATAAATAAAATAAAATATCTTTAAAAAAAATAATAAAAAGAGTATCCTCAGGAGCTGTTGAGGAAAGTGATCAAAGTTTGCAAAAACCTCTTTTGTAGCATTATCTTGTGCTTCTTGTGCTTAAATTAGGGTATTGGCAGTTGGGAGAAAGAGACCACTGTGTGCACACTTTGATCAGCCTCTACACTGGCTGTTTCACATTTTTGAGCATGTTTTTTTTCCCCAAGATTTTATTTATTTATTTGACAGAGAGAGATCACAAGTAGGCAGAGAGAAAGGAGGAGGAGGAAGATTTTATTTATCTATTTGAGAGACAGAGAGAGAGAGAGAGAGAGAACATGAGCCATGGGAGAGGGGCAGAGGGAGAGGGACAAGCAGGCTCCCCACTGACCAGGACCCTGGGATCATGACCTGAGCCCAAGACAGACACTTCACCGGCTGAGCCACCCAGGCGTCCCCCATTTTTTAGCATTTTTGTTGTTTTGTGTGGATTAAATAATTTGGTCAGTGGGGATTTTTTTTCCTCGAGATTGGCAGTTTGCACTGAAATGGTATAATCATGATAAATGTGATCTCCCTGCCCACCTCTCCCTATTAATAGAAGGACCGATAACAAATAGTCTCTGGTGTCACCTACACACATACAATTACCCTGGAAGCTAACTAAGCAGGGTGGCCACTGAGAAGGTCTCAAGTCTGTACACAGAGGTCGCACTGCCCCTGCTGTGCATGCTCTGTGGAATGACAACATGAATGTGGATACTGTGGGATTTAGCCCTTCCTGGTGCTGATCTTCTACATTTGTGGAGGCCACCCTATGTATCAGACGTTGTGCTGGCTAGAAACACACACACACAGGTGCTGTCCTAGCTCTCATGGGGCCCTCAGGCCAATGAGGAACAGGCGAGGGCTTCCGTTCAATGAAAATTAAGAATTTTTTTTTAAAGATTTTATTATTTGACAGACGGAGATCACAAGTAGGCAGAGAGGCAGACAGAGAGAGGGTGGAAGCAGGCTCCCTGCAGGGAGCCCGATGCGGGGCTCGATCCCAGGACCCTGGGATCATGACCTGAGCCGAAGGCAGATGCCTAACACACTGAGCCACCCAGGTGCCCTATTTTTTTCTTCCTTTCTTTTTTTTTTTTTTTTCTTTTTAGGGAAATTGAGAGAGAGTTTGAGTGGTGAGGGAGAGGGAGAGAGAGAGAATCCCAAGCATTCTTGGGAATGTCAGCGGGAGCCCGATGCCAGCTCCATCTCACAACCCTGAGATCATGACCTGAGCTGAAATCCAGACCTGGGTGCTTAACCCACTAAGCCACACAGGCTCCCCTACACTCTACTTTCTTAAAATTTTTCCCACGGAATTATAAAATAGTCTGTCTTCGTTATAGGTGGATTCCGTATTTGCAAATTCACTCACTAAAACCTATTTGTAACCCCCACATCAATACTCGGGGTGCTTTTCAGAGGTCATCCCTGGAGGTGTGCAGAAGCAGCAAAGTAACCGAGTCTCCCGACAGACCCGTTCCTGGCCAAAGCCCAAAAAGGAGGTGATGTTCTGCTTCCCATTTCAGCTCTCATACCGCGAACACGTGTCCTCCGCGTGGTCTAACTAGTGCCGCGTATTTTGCATTTTGGCGTGTTTTGTCGATTTTGCTGTCCAAATGGCCCCCATGGATAGTGGGGTGGCTTGCGTTCCTAAGGGCAAGAAGGCCATGGTGTGCCTCACAGAGAAAATACGGGTTTTATTTTTTTTTATTTTTTTATTTTTTTAAAAGATTTTATTTATTTATTTGTCAGAGAGAAAGGGATAGAGAGTGAGCGAGCGCAGGCAGACAGAGTGGCAGGCAGAGGCAGAGGGAGAAGCAGGCTCCCTGCCGAGCAAGGAGCCCAATGTGGGACTCGATCCCAGGACGCTGGGATCATGACCTGAGCCGAAGGCAGCCGCTTAACCAACTGAGCCACCCGGGCGTCCCGAAAATACGGGTTTTAGATAAGCGTCCCTCGGGCATGAGGTACAGTGCTGCGGTCTGGGAATTCCACGTCTAGGACTCAACAGGGTCTATTAAGTAAGGTGTACTTAAACAGAAACACACGTAAAACAGGGTTATGTATTGACCGAGCATTGTGACCCAGGGCTTGCAGGAACCGAACTCCCATATTTCCCCTAGGAGCCATGGTTCCGTGTCCACTAACGCAGGGAGTGGGCTCGCCTTATAAAACACAGCGACTGGAAACAAGGAGAATCAGCTCACGTGCAGTATAGTGTGCTAAGCTTCCATGGACTGCCTGATGAATTTTACATATGGACACATCCCGTGACCTCGTGCTGACCAACACCAGCTAACAGAACGTTTCCAGGGGCACCTGGGTGGCTCAGTCAGTTAAGCGTCTGCCTTTAGCTTAGGTCCTGGTCCCAGGGTCCTGGGATGGAGCCCCATGTAGGGCTCTCTGTTCAGCGGGGAGCCTGCTTCTCCCTCTCCGTGCTGCTCCTCCTGCTTGTACTCCCTTTCTATCAAATAAATACATAAATCCTTTAAAAAACAGAAAAACAACAACAACCAAAAAACCCAGAACCTTTCCAGGACTCCACAGCTTCCCTCAGTGCCTAGCCAGAGCTACACACGTCATGAGTCATTCATGTTGTATGTCTCAATGGTTTGTTCTTTTTTGTGGCTGTAGAGTAGTCCGTTGTAAGATTATACTACAGACAATTTAGCTATTCCCCTGTTGATGGCCACTCGGGTTGTTTCTAGTTTTGTTGTTGTTGCTATTGTTAGTAGGATATTCCTTGTTTTTTTTTTTAAGATTTTATTTATTTATTTGACAGACAGAGATCACAAGTAGGCAGAGAGGCAGGCAGGGAGAGAGGAAGGGAAGCAGGCTCCCTGCTGAGCAGAGAGCCTGATGCGGTGCTCGATCCCAGGACCCCGGGACCACAACCCGAGCCGAAGGCAGAGGCCTTAACCCACCGAGCCACTCAGGTGCCCCAGGATATTCCTTATTTTTAAAAAAGAATTGTGCATTCCCAGCTAATAATATGTTCCCAAAACAGTTTGCAAAATATTCCTAAATACCTGAGTAACAACAACCTACTAAGGATTTCTGCAAAATATAAAGCATTTAAAATCACCATATTATGGGATGCCTGGGTGGCTCAGTCGGTTAAGCGGCTGCCTTCGGCTCAGGTCATGATCCCAGCGTCCTGGGATCGAGTCCCACATCGGGCTCCTTGCTCGGCAGGGAGCCTGCTTCTCCCTCTGCCTCTGCCTGCCACTCTGTCTGCCTGTGCTCGCTCTCTCTCTCTCTCTCTCTCTGACAAATTAAAAAAAAAAATCTTTAAAATCACCATATTACTTAAAAAAAAAATGGGGCGCCTCACTGGCTCAGTCAGTAGAGCATGTGACTCTTAATCTGGGGATCCTAAGTTCAAGCCCCACGCTGGGCATGGAATAAAAAGAAATAAGATAAATAAAATAAAATAAAACAAAACCAAAATAAAATAAAAATAAATAAAATTGCCCAATCATTTCACATTAATGAACTCATTAGTGGAACGGTGTGACACACAAACCAGTATTAGGCACCATGTGTAACCTGCAGTCATGTCATGTTAAATTATGTTTCCTTTAACCGTGCAAAGAACCTGTACTGTGATGTAATTAAACAATGAGAAAGTATGTTTAAGATTTTAAAGATACTATCTAAAGATTTTTTTTTTTAAAGATTTCTTATTTATTTCTTTGTCAGAGAGAGAGAGAGAGCGCGAGAGAGAGCGAGCACAGGCGGACAGAGGGGCAGGCAGAGGCAGAGGGAGAAGCAGGCTCCCCGCCGAGCAAGGAGCCCGATGTGGGACTCGATCCCAGGACGCTGGGATCATGACCTGAGCCGAAGGCAGCTGCTTAACCAACTGAGCCACCCAGGCGTCCCAAGATACTATCTAAAGAGGGCCTGATTCGTTAGCCCCAAGGTACATGGCAAGAGCCAACACTGGGACCCATTTAAGGCTAAGTCTGCAGGGAAAGGATGGATAAGATGAAATGTACAGTATTACCATAGCAGAGATTTATTTGTACCGCAGCTCAATTTATTCATTCTGTCTACCTACCTATGTATCTATGTGTCTGTCGAAGCATCCTAGTGAATACGGGAGCTCCCCCTTATCTGTGGTTTCAGTTTTCAGGATTCAGATACCCGTGGTCAGCCTAGGCCAGAAACAGATGATTCCCCCCTCTGATGCGCGGTCAGGAGGTCGCCAGTAGCTAACACGACATCACAGCACATACCCGGTTCCCCTCAGCGGATCTCGGAGGCATTTTATCATCTCACAGCATCACAAGAAGAAGGGAGAGTCCAGTAAGATAGGGAAACACCACATTTACATAATTTTTTTATTATAGTATAGTTATAGTTGTTCTATTTTATTAGTCGTTGTTATTGTTGCTCTCTGACTGTGCCTGATTAGTAAGTTAAACTTGATCATAGGTTTGTGGCAGGGCTCCTGGATTGCTCATTGGTACAGCTGTGCAACTCTGGATCTTGGGGTTGTGAGTTCAAGTCCCACTGTTGCATAGAGATTCTTAAAAATAAAATGTTAAGGGGCGCTGGGTGGCTCAGTGGGTTAAGCCTCTGCCTTCGGCTCAGGTCATGATCTCAGGGTCCTGGGATCGAGCCCCACATCCGGCTCTCTGCTCAGCAGGGAGCCTGCTTTCCCCTCTCTCTGCCTATTTGTGACCTCTCTCTCTCTCTGTCAAATTAAAAAAAAAAAAAGCTTTAAAAAAATAAGTAACTTAAAAAAAAAGAAGAGGAAGAGAGGTGGGGTCTTCAAAATTACTTTAGAGTAGCTCGCCCTTTGGTTCTGGAACCACGCCTTAAGTAAACCTTTAGGTTATGCAAATGAAGGAATGATTCCAGCCCCTGCCTTTGGACCAGCGCTGGCGGGGTGGGTGCTGGGAGGGGGCCTATAAAAAGGCTGGAGGTTGGGAGGGAGAGGACCAGAGCTCTTTTCCCTTCTTATCCAGGTCCTTCCTAGTGGGGACAGAACAGTCTGTGAGGCCCCAGAGACCTTGCTCTCTCTCATGGCAATTTCCAAGCCATCAAGGCCGCCTGGGAGGCAGATGCCCAGGCAGGGCTGTAAGCCTATCCGGAGGCGCCGAGCCTCTCTCCCTCGGTGGTCCCTCCCCAGGTGCCTGCGGGAGCTTCCCCCTCACGTCCCCAGCACCAGTTTCCAATCCAGGCTGCTCCTGACCAGCTTTAGCTGGAGGGACAACAGCAAAAAACAAGGTATGTTTTTTAAACAATCGTGTTTTCCGCGTCTGTGGCTGGGTTTCCTGAGAAAGCTGTGGATTTCAGGGCCACAGGGTAGCGGGTGCCAGTGGTGGCTGCGTTGTGGAAATCTGGCTTTGCCTTCCTTAGCAGGTTCGAGTCCTGTCTGGAGGGTTTTAGGTATGCAAGCATGTGATTTGCAAATGCGCGTTTGACCTCTTGCTTCGCCATGGAGCCTGTCCTGTTCCCTTCTCTGGCCTTTGGCAGCGTTGCTTAGGAAGTTGAGTGGACTGACCAAAATGTGGAGTTGCATCCTGGGTAAGCAGTGGAAGGATGGATTTGGGGCAGAGGCTAGAGGCGGGGTGCAGAGCTGTTACAGGTCTAACCAGAATAAGGGGGAAGGGGCTCCTACACAGAACCCAGGCTCGGAGATGGAGATCCGTAGAGATGCAGAATTGCGGTCATAATTCCCCTTGAAAACCCCTTACGTGACCTTTATCATCTTTTTTTTTTTTTTAAACTTTATTTATTTATTTGACAGACAGAGATCACAAGTAGGCAGAGAGGCAGGCAGAGAGAGAGGAAGGGAAGCAGGCTCCCTGCTGAGCAGAGAGCCCGACGCAGGGCTTGATCCCAGGACCCTGGGATCATGACCTGAGCCGAAGGCAGAGGCTCAACCCACTGAGCCACCCAGGCGCCCCAAAAGATTTTATTTATTTATTTGAGAGAGAGGCAGTGAGAGAGAGCAGGAGTGAGGAGAAGGTCAGAGGGAGAAGCAGACTCCCCGTGGATCTGGGAGCCTGATGCGGCACTCGATCCCGGGTCTACGGGACTCGATCCCGGGTCTCCGGGATCATGACCTGAGCCGAAGGCAGTCGTCCAACCAACTGAGCCACCCAGGTGTCCTTTATCATCTTTTTAAATCCAGTTCTCTTCCAGAGTAGGAACAGATTCTCTTACCAAGTACCGCTGAATTGACTATTGTTATTTAGAAATTTCATTACATCTCCCCCTTCCCAAAACAAACAAAACAAAAAAACGTCAAATTTGGGAATCACATCAGTCCACAGTTGAAATCTTTTAAGTCAGCGCTGAAATACTGGACATTGGTTCTAGCTGCATAAACTTGCAAGGTGGTTTTCCTTCCATGATTCCATCCGAAGCCCTGGGGGCGAGGGGTGGAGGGGGGTGCTTAATCTGGTTCCTTTGTGGTTGACAGCACCCTGCTGCCTGTGTTCTTGATTTCCCTGTGCAAAGGGTGCCTTTCCTTGCCTTGACTTTGTGGAAATTCCACCCTGGGGCACCGCACAGGTGGGGAGAAGGTTGGGGAAAAATCCCGAGGTTTTGTGGGGGGGGGGGTGCTGCTTGGAGCAGGGGACGGGGCTTCTCTCCTCCCCCCCGCAGCAGATAGGCTGCTGACCACAGCTGTCTCAGACATTCTGGCTCCTAGAAACCTGCAAACGAAATGAATGAAATGAACCGGTTTCCTCCTCCAGGCGATATTTGAGTCTTTCCTGCCCATGCTACCATGAACAGATAAGGGCTGCTCTACCTTTCGGGGCTACATTTCAATAGAGGAGACAGGCTTTTCTTTTTAATCTATATTAAGAAAAAAATTTCAACTCACCTGATTTATTGAGCACCTATGTGCGCCAGACCCTGGGGGTAGGGGACAGATGAAGCAGATGGGGCCTTGCTCATTCAAGAGATTCACATCTAGCAGAAGAAAAGCATTATAAGCGCATAATAACACATTAAGTCATCAAGGCTTTTAATCGGAACAGTAACACACAGATGGCTAGCGACAGCAACTACTGGGAAGGGGCAGTTTGAGGTACAGTGTTGCGGGGCAGGAGGGTACCCTAAGAATGTGACTGGGCTCACCCGGGGCAAAGGCTGTGGGAGGCAGGAGGATGGCATTTTGGGGAAAGGACTGGAGGCCAGAGGGACTTCCAAATCCAAGGTAGGGTGGAAAGGCAGGCTGGGAGGGGCCAGATCAAATAAGGCCAGATCTGGAAAGTTATTAAGAAAGGGAGTTATTCCAGCCAGAGGCATTTTTTTTTTAAAGATTTTTATTTATTTATTCGACAGACAGAGATCACAAGTAGGCAGAGAGGCAGGTGGAGAGACAGAGGGGGAAGTAGGCTCCCCACGGAGCAGAGAGCCCGATGCGGGACTCGATCCCAGAACCCTGGGATCATGACCTGAGCCGAAGGCAGAGGCTTAAACCCACTGACCCACCCAGGCGCCCCAGCCAGCGACACTTTCAAAGGATGACTCTGGCTGCCACCTGGAAGGTGCCAACACCTGGACAGGCCTGGGGATGCCCTCAGGAATCTTGCACTTGCCCATCAAGGGGTGAGGGGGAGACCTGTTCATTTAGGAGTTATGAAGAGGCAGAAGAGAGTTTCAAGTGGAAAGAGAGGGAAAGGCATAATGAGAGGCTTGGGCCTTACCCAGCCTGGAGGAGTGGTCTTCCTGGAGGAGGCCGCCATGGATTAGCTGCATGAAATGGAGTATTGAGAACTAGACAGGCATAGTGCGGATCACTCCTGTCCATCAATTCAGCTAATCCTCGCAGTAACCGTCTAAGAGAGGGACGCTGAGGAACTTTATATGATGATGGAAATAGCATTTTATTGCTATTATTTTTAGTTATTTATTTATTTTTAAATATTTTATTTATTTGACAGAGAGAGACACAGTGAGAGAGGGAACACAAGCAGGGTGAGTGGGAGAGGGAGAAGCAGGCTTCTTGCTGAGCATAGAGCCCTATGTGGGGCTCGATCCCAGGACCCCGGGATCATGACCTGAGCCGGAGGCAGATGCTCAATGACTGAGGCACCCAGCCACCCCTTATTATTATTACTTTTAAAGATTTGATTTATTTATTTGACACAGAGAGAGAGAGAGAGAGAGAGAGAGCGCGCGCGAAAACACAAGCATGGAGAGCAGTAATGGGAGAGAGAGAAGCAGACTCCCTGCTGAGCAAGGAGCCATGGCTTGATCCCAGGATCCCAGGATCCGAAGGCAGACACAACCAACTGAACCACCCAGGTGCCCCTAATTTTAGTTTTTTAAAGTAAGCTCTAGGCTCATGGGGTGCCTGGATGGCTCAGTTGGTTAAGAGTCTGCCTTCGTTCCTGGAGTCAAGGGATGGAGACCCATATTGGGCTCCCTGCTCGGCAGGGAGTCTGCTTCACCCTCTGACCTCCCCCATCTCATGCTCTCTCTCTCTCTCAAATAAACTCAAATAAATCTTAAAAAAAAAAAAAAAAAAAAGCAAGCTCTATTCCCCACATGGGGCTCGAACTCAGGACCCTGAGATCAACTGTTCCCTGCTCCAATAGAGCCAGCCAGGCGCCCTAGTCTTTATCTGGGGTTCCTAAAGCAGGAGCCACCAGCCCCATGTATAGTTGGGCCTTTGAAATATAGTGTGACTGAGGAATTGAACTTTTTTTTTTTAAGATTTTATTTATTTGACACAGAGAGAGAGAACAAGAGTAGGCAGAGCAGCAGGGAGAGGGAGAGGGAGAAGCAGACTCCTCACTGAGCAGGGAGCCCGACGTGGGGCTGGATCCCAGGACCCCGGGATCATGACCTGAGCTGAAGGCAGACGCTCAACGACTGAGCCATCCAGGCGCCCCAGGAATTGAACATTTAATGGAATTTAATTTTAATTAACTTAAATTAAAAAAAAAACTGGTGCTTGACTTTGTTACTGGAAGACTTTTAAATACATTTGAAACAATTTGGTATGTGGTTCTACTCTTTAAAAAATTAGTATATTCAAAGGAAATTTGAAAAATATACATTAAGACATGTATTTAAACATGATAACATTTTGACTCTACTTTTTCAAAGGTAAGTTTGATGAAATCTAGATGCAGATCAAGTATTCCCAATGGAATTTTAACATCTAAGTTGAGATGCGCTGTGTGAAATACATACCAGATTTCAGAGACCTCCTAAGAAAAAAAATGAGGGGCACCTGTCTGGTTTCCTCGAAGGAGTATGCGACTCTTGATCTCTTGGGTGTAGAGATTACTTAAATAAATACAACTTAAAAAAGAAAAAATAACAGGGCTCCTGGGTGGCTCAGTGGGTTAAGCCTCTGCCTTCAGCTCATGTCATGGTCTCAGGGTCCTGGGATCGGGCCCCACATCGGGCTCTCTGCTCAGCGGGGAGCCTGCTTCCTCCTCTCTCTCTGCCTGCCTCTCTGCCTACTTGTGAGCTCTCTGTTAAATAAATAAATAAAAATTTTTTTAAAAAGCTTTAAAAAGAAAAATTAACATAAAATGTCTCATCAGTAACTTTTTATGTCAAGTACCTATTGAAATTATATTTTGGATATAGTTGGTTATATTAGGTGTATTATTACAATTAACATCACCAATTCTCTTCACTTGTGTGTGTGTGTGTGTATATATATCTACATATATATATATCTTGTATATATATGTATATATTTTTTTAAGATTTTATTTTTAACTAATGTAGGGATTACATGGGGCTCAAACTTCTCACCAAAGATCAAAAGATCCTCATGCTTCATGAAGTGAGCCTGCCAGGCACCCCCTTTAATATATATGTATTTTTAACCGAGATATAACTCACAAACCCAATATTCACCCTTTTAATGTGTGCAGTTTGGTAGATTTTAGTATATTCACAAAACTTTGCTATAATTGTAATTTCACGGTATTTGCCTTGCTCCCCAAAGATACCCCTACCCATACCAATTAGCTGCCACTCCCCACTCTTCCTCCCCCAGCCCCGGCTACCACTAATGTCCTTTCTGTCTAGGACTGGCCTCTTCTGGACATTTCCTATAAAAGGAAGTATATACTATGTAGCCTTTTGTGACTGGCTTCTTTCACTTAATATATTATTTCCAAAGGCCATCCTGTCCAGCATCTGTCAGTACTTCATTCCTTCTTTTTTTTTTTTTTTTTTTTATTTGACAGAGATCATAAGTAAGCAGAGAGACAGGCAGAGAGAGAGGAAGGGAAGCCGGCTCTCTGTTGAGCAGAAAGCCCGATGCGGGGCTCGATCCCAGGACCCTGGGATCATGACCTGAGCAGAAGGCAGAGACTTTAACCCACTGAGCCACCCAGGCGCCCAGTACTTCATTCCTTCTTAAGGCTGAATAATAGTGTGTTGTACGGATATATTCTACATGCTGTTCATCCAAGAGTGGAGGAACATACGAGTTGCTTCCACTATTTGGCTGTTAAGAATCAGGTTGCTATGAACATTTGTATATATGGTTTTATGTGGACAGAAACGTTCAGGTCTCTTGGATTTATCTCTAGCAGAGTTGTTGGGTCATATGGTAACTGTTTAACTGTTTAGCAGAGAGCTCAATGCGGGGCTCGATCCCAGGACCCTGGGATCATGACCTGAGCGGAAGACAGAGGCTTAACCCACTGAGCCACCCAGGCGTCACTGTGTTTTACTTTTTAAAATGTGACTCCTGGAATGTCTGCTTTAGGCTCAGGTCATGATCCCAGGGTCAAGTCCTGCATCCGAGCTCCTTGCTCAGCAGGGAGTCTCCTTCTCCCTCTGCCTGCTGCTCCTTCTGTTTGTGCGCTTTCTCTCTCTGAAAAATAAATGAATTAAGTCTTTTTCTAAATTAAAGAATAAAATTTGACCCCTAGGGGTGCCTGGGTGACTCAGTCAGTTAAGTGTCTGCCTTTAGCTTGGGTCATGATCCCAGGATCCTGGAATCGAGGCTTGCATCGGGCTCCCTGCTCAGGGGGAACCTGCTTCTCCCTCTCCCCCTGCTTGTGCTCTCTCTCTCATATAAATAAATAAAAACTTTAAAATGTGACTCCTAGAGAGGCACCTGGCTGGCTCAGGCGGTAGAGCATTGGACTCTTGATGTCGGGGTCATGAGTTCAAGCCCCACATTGGGCGGAGATGTTAACTTAAAAAGAAATACATAAATAAACTGTGACTCTTAGAAGGTTAAGAATTACAAATGTGGCTCATATGATACTTGGTTCGTACAGCTGGCCTGGAGTGTCTACTTTGGGCCCAAGCATTGTTGTGAAAGGTTGAAAAGAATGTGCTGAAGACCCTCATAGGTGAGGCGAAGGTAGTCCTGGGCAGAGTGGTGGTTGGTTCCCTTGAGTAACTTTTCTATTTTATTTTATGTACCTTCTTCATCTCTTGATGGTAATTGACAAAGCCTGCTAACTGGTCTCTCTGCCCCAGGGCTAAATCTCCACCCAGCAGCCAAAGAGATATTTTTAAAAGTGTAAATCTGGTCATGCCATCCCTTGCTAGAAACCCTGCAGTGGCTTTCCATTGCAATCTTTTTTTTTTTTTTAAGAAACAGACTCTTTTTTTTTTTTTTAAGATTTTATTTGTTTATTTGACAGACGGAGATCACAAGTAGGCAGAGAAGCAGGCAGAGAGGAGGAAGCAGGCTCCCCGCTGAGCAGAGAGCCCGATGCGGGGCTCAATCCCGGGACCCCAAGACCATGACCCGAGCCCAAGGCAGAGGCCTTTTTTTTTTTTAAGATTTTTATTTATTTATTTGTCAGAGAGAGAGAGAGAGAGAGAGTACAGGCAGACAGAATGGCAGGCAGAGGCAGAGGGAGAAGCAGGCTCCCTGCAGAGCAAGGAGCCTGATGTGGGACTCGATCCCAGGAAGCTGGAATCACCACCTGAGCTGAAGGCAGCCGCTTAACCAACTGAGCCTCCCAGGCGCCCCTCCATTGCAATTTTATCAAATGTAAATTCTTTCTCATGGGTTGGCACTCATTTGATGGCCCTAAAATATTTGTCAAATAAATAATGGAAAATGTTTTATGTCTTTTTGTTTTATGTATTTTTTTTTTAAGATTTTATTTATTTGACACAGAGAGAGATCACAAGTAGGCAGAGAGGCAGGCGGAGAGAGAGGGGGGAGGCAGACTCCCCGCTCAGCAGAGAGCCCGATGCAGGGCTCGATCCCAGGACCCTGAGATCATGACCCAATCTGAAGGCAGAGGCTCAACCCACTGAGCCACCCAGGTGCCCCAAACCTATGTATTTTTTTAAAGGCATTTTAAATATAAAAAGGTTAACACATTTAAAATTATTTCATATTCAGGGAACCATCCCATGTGCCATGAATGTCCATTTTTCCTGCATCTTCTCTATCCCTGGGTATTCCATCTTTTAAACTTTAACCATGGCTAATCTACAGGATGAAATAGTAGCTTGTGTTTAATTTGGATTTCTTACTAAGTTGAACATCTTTCACTATTTGTTATTTGGTTTTATGACCAAATAAATGAATATAAGCTTAGTTTGTCTGTATCTAAAATCCACATCAAGGATTTCTGCCCTTTGTCTGTATCATGAGTATTTTTTCTGCTATTTGTCATTTGTCGGGTTAATATCTATAAAAATATAAAAGATACTGCATGCTCACAAATTAATCTCATAGTTCACAAATATAGGAGGTTAAAAGAACTTGGATGTGTATATTGGGAACGTTGTTAATAAGGAAGAATAAACAGTAACTGATTTTTATATATTATGTGTGCTATTTTACCAAGATCATCCTTTATCTTGGGGGGCAGTAGTCTCTCCTTTTTTTTTTTTTAAGATTTTATTTATTTATTTGACAGAGAGATCACAAGCAGGCAGAGAGGCAGGCAGAGAGAGAGGGGGAAGCAGGCTCCCCGCTGAGCAGAGAGCCCAATGCGGGGCTCGATCCCAGAACCCCGAGATCATGACCTGAGCCGAAAGCAGAGGCTTTAACCCACTGAGCCACCCAGGCGCCCTTCCCTTTTTATTTTATTTTTATTTATTTATTTATTTTTTAGATTTTATTTATTTATTTGACAGAGAGAGAGATCACAAGTAGGCGGAGAGGCAGGCGGAGAGAGAGGGAAGCAGGCTCCCTGCTGAGCAGAGAGCCCGATGTGGGGCTTGATCCCAGGATCCCGAGATCATGACCCGATCCGAAGGCAGCGGCTTAATCCACTGAGCCACCCAGGCGCCCCGCCCTTCCCTTTTTAAAAAGATTTATTTATTTGAGAGAGGGAGAGAATGAAGGAAAGAGCGAGAGTGAGCAAGAGCAGGGGGAAGGGCACAGGGAGAGACAAGCACACTCCCCATGGAGTACAGATCCCAGTACCACTAGGTCTCTACTGGAGCTAAAATCAAGAGTCAGATGCACAACCGACTGAGCCACCCAGGCGCCCTGGCAGTCTTTTTATAAAGGTGCACTAGGAATTAGTCGTCACTCAGTCTGTCCCAACTATTTCGCTCGGCCAGTCTAACAGCCATAGACAATAAGTACATGAATGGGTGTGGCAGTATTCAAACAAAACCTTGTTAATGGACACTGAGATGTGAAATGAACATAATATTCCTTTGCCATGACATATCATTCTTTGATTTTGTTTTTCAACCATTGGAAAACGTAAAAATCATTTTTATCTCCTGGGCTCTACCAAACCAGGAAAGAAACCAGACAAATGTGGCCAACGAGTTGTAGTTTGCTGGCTTCTGCTTTATCCCATCTGAACTTGACTGTCTCTTGGTGAGGAGGACAGGGAGGCGTGAATCTCTATTTCCAGTACGTGCAGAAGCACGTTCTGACAGATGAGGGCTCTGAGCTCACGTGGTCTGACTGCGTTCTGCTCCATCACATGCCTGCTCCGCAGAAAAACAAATGAGAGCAAACGGGTCAGTGAAGTCAAAAGCTTCTGTTCAAATCCAAAGTATTTTTAAAATTTTTTTATTTTAAAGTTTTTTTTTTTTAAGATTTTATTTATTTGATAGAGAGAGAGAGATCGCAAGTAGGCAGAGAGGCAGGCAGAGAGAGAGGGGGAAGCAAGCTCCCTGCTGAGCAGAGAGCCTGATGCGGGGCTTGATCCTGGGACCCCAAGACCATGACCCGAGCCCAAGGCAGAGGCCCAACCCACTGAGCCACCCAGGTGCCCCTCAAATCCAAAGTATTAATAGGTTTTAGAAACTTAAACCTTTGGGTGCCTGGGTGGCTCAGTGGGTTAAGCCGCTGCCTTGGGCTCGGGTCATGATCTCAGGGTCCTGGGATCGAGTCCCACATCGGGCTCTCTGCTCAGCGGGGAGCCTGCTTCCCTCTCTCTCTCTGCCTGCCTCTCTGTCTACTGTGATCTCTCTCTGTCAAATAAATAAATAAATCTTAAAAAAAAAAGAAAAAGAAACTTAAACCTTTGGGTTTTTTTTTTTTTTAAGATTTTATTTATTTGACAGAGAGAGACAGCAAGAGAGGGGAACACAAGCGGTGGGAGAGGGAGAAGCAGGCCTCCCGCCCAGCAGGGAGCTGGACACAGGGCTCCATCCCAGGACCCTGAGATATGACCTGGGTAGATGCTTAACAACTGGGCCACCCAGGTGCCCCAGAAACTTGGGTTTTATGTTGGTTTTTTTTTTGAAATTAAGGTTTTAATCTAAGGTTTGTTGCTGTTGTTGTTAAAGATTTTATTTATTTGAGAGAGAGAGAAAGAAAGCACAGAGGGGGAGAGAGAGAAAGAGAGGGAGATGCAGACTCCCTGCTGAGCAGAGAGCCTGATGTAGGACTTGATCCCAGGATCCTGAGATCATGACCTGAGCCCAAGGCAGAGGCTTAACCAACTGAGACACTCAGGTGCCCCCAGACCAGATACTTTAAAAAAGGCATACTCTCCTGTCCCTCTGGGAGTAACTGTCTCAACGCTTTCTTTTCCCAACTGGATCCCATCAATGCTGCCCACTTCAAACTCTGAAGATGAGCCTTTCAAAGGAGACCAGGATGCCTGGAGGGAGGTGGAGCCTTAGGAGGCTGGGACGCTGAAGCCCCAGCCTCACTGAGTTAGACAGGCTTACTCAAATCCTGGTTCTGTCACTCATTTGCTGTGTGACTTTGGAGAAAAAGTTGCCAACCTCTCCGGAAAAGAAAGATAGTCACATAGGATTGTTGTTTTCAGTGTGAATTTGAATCGGTGCAATACAAATCGGGGTAAGGCTCAGTTTCTTTTTGTCTTGAAGTGAAATCATGCCAGTTCCTTATACCCCACCTGTTCGGGCTCTCTGCTCAGCAAGGAATCTGCTTACCCCTCTTTCTCTGCCTGCCTCTCTGCCTGCCTGTGATCTCTCTCTGTCAAATAAAGAAATAAAATCTTTAAAAAACAATAGTGTTCAATGATTAGCTTTAAATGTTGCCATATTGTCCCAGGACATATGGGAGCCTGGAACCAACCTGCCGGGCTGCTGTGAAAAAGTGGAGCTAATATAGGAAACGCGGCTGGCACAGAGTGGACCAGGCAAAACAATGGCTACTTGTGCACCTTCAAGGATTCACGGGCAGAGCTTTAATTTAGGAATTCCTTGGATGTGGGTTTTGAAATATTACCCAGGCCTGCCTGGGTGAGGGCAACGTGGCGTGTCTGTGAAGAGCTCCCACGGTGTAGCGTGCGCGCTGTCAGAGCTGAACTTTTTTTTTTTTAATAACAGCTTTGTTGGGATGTAATTTACATGCTACGTAATTCTCCTGTTTTTTTTTTAAATTTTTTTAAAAATTTATTTATTTGTCAGAGAGAGAGGGAGAGAGAGCAAGCGAGCACAGGCAGACAGAGTGGCAGGCAGAGGCAGAGGGAGAAGCAGGCTCCCTGCTGAGCAAGGAGCCCGATGTGGGACTCGATCCTAGGACGCTGGGATCATGACCTGAGCCGAAGGCCGCCGCTTAACCAATTGAGCCACCCAGGCGTCCCAATTCTCCTGTTTTAAGTGCATAGTTAATTCAGTGGTTTGTGGGGTACGCAGGGACTCGTGCAACCATCAGCAGAGTCAATTTACAACGTCTTCGTTTCTCCCCCCCCTCCCGTACCCCATGCCGGACCTACTAGCCATTCCCTGCTCCCCCACCCCTAGCCCCTGGCAACTTCTAATTTACTTTCTGTCTCTATGGATTTGCCTGTTCTGCACGTGTCATATAAATGGAATCCTACAGTATGTGGTCTTTTGTGTCTAGCAGCTTTCACTTTAGTGTACTGATTTCATGACTCATCCATATCGAAGCAGGTGTCCATGTGCTCTTCTTTTCATGGCTGAATAATATTCCGTCGTTTGGAGAGACCAGTATTTTACTTATCCATCTGTCAATGGA
This sequence comes from Mellivora capensis, assembly GCA_004024625.1. NCBI lineage: Eukaryota > Metazoa > Chordata > Mammalia > Carnivora > Mustelidae > Mellivora > Mellivora capensis. Next base: position 106,470 of record PISX010001969.1, on the reverse strand, counting down.
TCTTCCGAGTTGTTTCCAGATGTGAAATCTTGGTGCTTTATTGGATCTGTTCTTGGTCCTGTTAACCTCCTGTTGCCTTGGCTTCCTCATCTGTAAAATGGGGACAGTAAAGGACCTTGATCGTAGGCAGGGGCAATACCACCGTCTTTAGACCGTCCATGCAAATTCAAAAGAGGTGTGCCCCTCTTGGCAGATACCTGTCTCATCCCATGGGAGGGTGAGCAGATGGAGGCTTTGTTGTCAGAAGCAAGGTTAGCTGGGGTTTCCTGGGCTGGATTTCAGCCCTTCCCTCTTAAGTGTACAGTTCTTTGATTTCAGCTTTACAGTATCCATTAAAAATGCCATTTTCCAAAGTCACGTAAGTCAGCTCCTTCTTTCCTTCACCTCCTTTAACGAGGTGAGAGCTCCTTTGTCATATACTCATTTGTCACTGTCTACATTCCATTTTTGGATCCCCAATATCCCCATGGACTTTTTTTTTCTTTTTTCTTTTAAAAGATTTTATTTTTTATTTATTTGACAGAGAGAGATCACAAGTAGGCAGAGAGGCAGGCAGAGAGAGAGGAGGAAGCAGGCTCCCCGCCGAGCAGAGAGCCCGATGTGGGACTTGATCCCAGGACCCTGGGATCATGACCTGAGCCGAAGGCAGAGGCCAAACCTACTGAGTCCCCAGGCACCCGGACTTTTTTTTTTCTTTAAAGATTTATTTAGGGGTACCTGAGTGGCTCAGATGGTTAAGGATCTGCCTTCAGCTCATGTTATGGTCTGTGGGTCCTGGGATCAAGATCCGCCTTGGGCTCCCAGCTCAGCAGAGAGTCTGCTCCTCCCTTTCCCTCTACCTCTCCCCTCTGCCCATGCTCTCTTTCTCTGTCTCAAGTGAATAAATAAAATCTTAAAAAAATAAAAATAAAAATTTATTTTTATTTTGAGGAGGGGAGGGGCAGAGAGTCTCAAGCAGACTCTGTACTAGGCATGGAGCCTGATCCCACAACCCTGAGATCATGGCCCGAGCCGAAACTAAGAGTCAGATGCTCGAGCGCCTGGGTGGCTCAGTTGGTTGAGCGAATGCCTTCGGCTCGGATCATGATCCCGGAGTACTGGGACTGAGTTCCACCATCTGGCTCCCAGCTCCACAAGGGGGGCTGCTTCTCCCTCTGATCTCCTCTCTCATGCTCTCTCTCACTGTCTCTCTCTCTCAAATAAATAAATAAAAATCTTTAAAAAAAAAAAAGTCAGATGCTCAACTGACTGCACCACCCAGGCGCCCCAACTTTTTTTTTAAGGTTTTATGTACTTATTTATTTTTTATTTTTTAAAAAGACTTATTTATTTATTGGGCAGAGAGAGAGAGAGAGAGAGAGAGAGAGCTAGCACAAGCAGGGGGAATGGCAGGCAGGGGAGATTCAGGTTCCTGCTCAGCAAGTAGCCTGATGTGGGGCTTGATTCCTGGACCCTGGAATCATAACCTGAGCTGAAAGCAGCAGCCCAACCAACTGAGCCATCCAGGCGCCCCTTACTTATTTTTTTATAAAGTAATCTCTGTGCCCAGTGTGGGGCTTAAACTTACAACCCTGAGATAAATAGTGGGGTGCCCTACCATCTGAGCCAGCCAGGCACCTCTCTCTCCTGGACTTTTGAAAAAAATATCAGTATATATATTTTTTAAAGATCTTATTTATTTGACAGAGGAGAGAGAGATCACAAGTAGGCAGAGAGGCAGGCTGGCAGGGAGAGAGGGGGAAGCAGGCTCCCCACTGAGCAGAGAGCCCGACGTGGGGCTTGATCCCAGGACTCTGAGATCATGACCTGAGCTGAAGGCAGAGGCTTAACCCACTGAGCCACCCAGGTGCCCCCCTCCTTGACTTTTTAAAAAAGTTTATCTACATTAGAGTTCACTCTCTCTGACGTAAGATTCTATGGGTTTTGCAAATGCATAGTCTCCTTGGGTGGGTTAGTTAATGGAGCCTTTACTGGGCTGGCGGCACAAAGGATGGTGGGACTACACCCACCCTGAGGAGTGGCTTTTGCTTGTTTAATGAGGATCAGAAAGCGCTGGAGAAATCCTGGTATCTCTGGGGCGAAAGGGGACAAAGGAAGTGTCTGCTGCCTTCTCTGGTAGAACTTGGGAGCCCATTGTACCCAGAGAGGCAACCAAGAAAAATGGTGTTAGAGTGGAGGTCTCAGTTAACAGTCACCTGGATTCCCTCCACCCACTCCAAAGCCCTGGGTAAGCCTGTGTCCTGGGCTCTCAGCCTTCTCCATCTTGGAGGTTCCCTGTAGCTCTGCTCCAATGCCATAGTGTTGGCTATGTTTCCAACAGATGTTATTATTAAAGTATTATATGAATGTGATAAAAGAAGAAATTCAAACAGTACAGCCAGGGTCAACAAACTTTCCGTAAAGGGCTAGATAGTAAATATTTTGACTTTGTAGGCCACACAATCTCTGGTTCAACTCAGCCTTTGCAGGGTGAAAGCAGCCACAGACAATACCTAAATGAATGAATGCGCTTTTCCAATAAAACTTTATTCAAAAAAGCAGGCATATGCAGAGTTGGCCCACAGGCCATTGTTGGCTGATCCCTATAGAAGAGGTAAAGCATAGGGGTGCCTGGGTGGCTCAGTGGGTTAAGCCTCTGCCTTTGGCTCAGGTCATGATCCTGGGATCCTGGGATCGAGCCCCGCATCAGGCTCTCTGCTCAGCGGGGAGTCTTCTTCCCCCCTTCTCTCTCTGCCTGCCGCTCTGCCTACTTGAGATTTCTCTCTCGCTGTCAAATAAATAAATAAAATCTTAAAAAAAAAGAAGAGAAAAACATAAAGTGAAAGGTAGACATGGTACCCCCCCAACACACAATTCCTGTTACCATACCTCAGAAGAAACCTCTGTTAATAGTTTCTTGTACATAGGATTGTAGCTCAAAGTGGGGCTTGGAAGCCAGATGCCTTAGATCCTGTTTGGGCTCCTGTATACCCAGGGATATATAAAATGGGGATACTATTATTATTGTACAAAAGTGAAATAAAACAAGCCAGGTAACATCATAATTTATGGTAAAACAGAAAAAGCCCAGGGGCGGTCTGGCTGGCTCAGTCGGTAGGACATGTATGCGACCCTTGATCTCAGGGGTTCTAAGTTTGAGCCCCATGTTGGGGGTAGAGTTTACTTTAAAAAAAAAAATTAAAAGAAAAAGCCCAATCCACTTCCCACCATCACTGCCTCACATATAATAGACCTACAGAAATGTATTGTTGAATTGATAAAGAAAATCAAAGAATTGAGAAGTAACGAAGATGTTCTACCATAAATGGTTGATATATTTGGGCTGATGACCGACTCAATAGATGTTCCAAAAATGTTTGTTGCATTATTTGATTTAAAATACTAAAAAAAAAAAAAAAAATCCAGAATTAACGATCATTCTCCTCAGCGAGGAATCAGGGCCGTTCAGTTTAAATTTGGCCCAGCCACTTAGGGGCTCCTGGCTGGCTCGGTCCTTAGTGTGGGTGACTCTTGATCTGAGGGTTGTGAGTTCAAGCCCCATATTGCGTCAGGAGCCCACTTAAAAAAATAATGATAGTAAAATAAAATCCTTAAAAATATGTAAGTAAATAACCCTCAACCCTGAAACACATTGTTCTTTGCCATTTCAAAATATTATTACTGTTTTTAAAACAAATTCCAAAGGCTCTCATAAAAGATAATTGAATTATAAACAAGGGTTTTCTTTATGTTTTACTTTAGTAGATATGGTCAAGGAGCAGCAGAGAGTCTTTATGGACTAAAATTATTTTCTAAAGAAATGTGACAGTTATTAATGCGGGACATTATCTTTCTGTATTAAGTCTTTGGGGGTTCTGGGTTATTAAAGAAGCCAGGGGAAACACTCACCAGTTTGCCTGGTACACAGTAAGTGCTTAATAAATGTTCTCCATTGCTCGCGTGTCATTTTCTTTAATACAGAAGGGATCTTGATGTTCTCAAGCTTGCTTGTTGCCCTGAGAACCTGAGACTGAAACTCTTCCCCTATCAACCCAGATATCAAATGCCATTATTTTAATTAATTTAAATTCCACGAGTTGCCATCTGGCAGATAAAATCCAGGTGCTGTTTGCAGCAGTCACTGGACTCTTCCCGTGGTGTAAGAAATCTGCCTGTGAGTGGTGTCAGCGTGTGTATTCATTGATTCAATAAAAAGTATTTCCTGGGGCGCCTGAGTGGCTCAGTGGGTTAAGCCTCTGCCTTTGGCTCAGGTCATGATCCCAGGGTCCTCGGATCGAGCCCCGCATTGGGCTCTCTGCTCAGCAGGGAGCCTGCTTCCCCCTCTCTGCCTGCCTCTCTGCCTGCTTGTGATCTGTCTGTCAAATAAATAAATAAAATCTTAAAAAAAAAAAAAAAAGTATTTCCTGAGCAAGAGCTATGACAGGGACCAAGAGCCCAGCCACCTGTGTCCTATGTTTAAGTGTTCAGAGACCCGCGGAGGAGGGGTTCCAAGAATGGCTGTTTCCAGCTCAAGGATGAGCCATGGTCTCACGAGACAGGGGACCCACCTTGCTCTTGTGAAGCAGCATTTCTTTTTTTCTGCTCCTGATGGATTTTTCCTCCTCCAATCCACACCTCGAACACGGTGCCAGGAGAGGCACTCTTTCCCTTGTTTGTTGAATGAATGAATGCGTGTGAGGTTCAGAAGTGTTGAATGAAGTTTGCTTTTAACACACAGATACTCTTCACCCTCCTTGCCAGATGTCTTTGGGAATAATGTAATTATCCAGGTCAGCAGTTTACTTTTGGAGTTATTAATAGGAAAGTAAATTGAGTCACTGAATAAGCCAGTGGCAATTCTGGAGGCAATTTTGGTTGCCACAGCTGGGGTTGGGGTCCTCCTGGCATCTGGTGGGTGGACCAGGGACGCTGCTAAACATCCTACAGGGCATAGAACAGCCTCCCGCCCCCCCACACCCCCCACAAAGAATTAGGAGGTCCAAGTGGCAGTCATGTTGAACCTGTCCCAAGTAAGGAGCTTGGGGACACTGGCTGGAAGCATGTGGTTTCTTTGCAGCTGGCGGAGTTCTTTGAAACCCATTTCTGCCACTGCCTACCTATGCCTCAGTTTCCTCTTCTTTTTTTAAAAGATTTTATTTATTTATTTGACAAACAGAGATCACAAATAGGCAGAGAAGCAGGCAGAGAGAGAGGAGGAAGGAAGCAGGCTCCCTGCCGAGCAGAGAGCCTGATGCTATTCGGGGCTTTTTCCCAGGACCCTGGGATCATGACCCACGCCGAAGGCAGAGGCTCAACCCACTGAGCCACCCAGGCGTCCCAGTTTCCTCTTCTGTATAATGAAAATAGTAATGCTTTCTATCAGAATGCAAAGCGTGACATAGTGGTTAGAGACATGCTATGGAATGAGAGAATGCCCTACTTCAAATCTTTTTTTTTTTTTCAAAGATTTTATTTATTTGTCAGATAGACCGAGCACAGGCAGACAGAGTGGCAGGCAGAGGCAGAGGGAGAAGCAGGCTCCCTGCTGAGCAAGGAGCCCGACGTGGGACTCGATCCCAGGACACTGGGATCATGACCTGAGCCAAAGGCAGCTGCCCAACCAACTGAGCCACCCAGGCATCCCCCCTTTTTTTTTTTTTTAGCGTAGTAAAATACAGATAGCAAAATTTGCCATTAGTAACATTATGTATATTCGTGTTATGTAGTTATGACTGCTCAATTTCCAGAACATTTTTATGACCCCCGCAACAGGAAGCCCCCCATAGCCATTGAAGCAGCCACTCCCCCCACCCCCATAACCCATCCCCTGGCACCCACTAACCTGTTTTCTGTCTTTGTGGATTTGTCTACTCTGGTTATTTCATACAAGTAGACTCAGAGAATTTGTGGCCTTTTGTGTCTGGCTTCTTTCATTTACTAGCAATTTTTTTTTTAAGATTTTATTTTTTAGTAATCTCTGCACCCAGAATGGGGCTCGAAGTTAAATCGGTGAGATCAAGAGTCGCACGCTCCACTGGCAAAGTCAGCCAGGCGCCCCCTCATTTACTAGCTTGTCTTCAAGGTTCGTCTGTCTCATAGTGTGGGCCGGTCCTTCATTTCTCCTAGCAGCTGAATGACGTGTGGATAGATCCCATTTTGTTACCCGTTCATCTCTCCATGGACATTTGGGCTGTTTCCACCATTTTAGCTATTGCAAATACGGCTGCTATGGAAAGTGAGTGTGCGAAGTTTTGTTGGAGACCCTGATTCCAGTTCTGCTGGGTAGAGACCCAAGTGTGGAAGAGCTGGGTCACTCTTGCTAGTTCTGCGTCTATGAATTAGCCCTTCTGAGACACCGATCTCCTTCCTTCTCTTCTGTCTTGGTTTTGTCATCTCTTTTTTTTTAAATTTTTTTTAAAAAACTTATTTATTTGTCAGAGAGAGAGGGAGAGAGAGCGAGCACAGGCAGACAGAGTGGCAGGCAGAGGCAGAGGGAGAAGCAGGCTCCCTGCCGAGCAAGGAGCCCGATGTGGGACTCGATCCCAGGACGCTGGGATCATGACCTGAGCCGAAGGCAGCTGCTTAACCCACTGAGCCACCCAGGTGCCCTGTTGACAGATTAAATGAAGGAGTTAACATCAAGTCCTTCGGACAGTGCCTGGCGGGATGAAAGCTCTCAATGAACATTAGCGATGCTTACTGCTCGTGCCTGGTTGTGAGGGTTAAGTAGGATAGCCACTTAAACGTGTTACCTGGCGAAGTGACCGGTGACTTAACTCGGTTTACAGTTGGAGCTGAGACAGTTCTGTCAAGAATGTACTTCAGGTGACAAACTTCTAGGTGAATATTGTCCAAATAAAAACACAGAACAGTTGCCTTTGAAGCAAAGGATGCTTACTGAATTTTGCATGATTGAAGTTTTTTTTTTTTTAAGATTTTATTTATTTATTTGACAGAGAGAGACCCAGTGAGAGAGAGAGAGAGAGAGAGAGAGACCCACAAGCAGGGAGAGTAGGAGAGGGAGACGCAGGCTTCCCGCTGAGCAAGGAGCCCAAAGTGAGCAGACGCGTAGTGACTGAGCCACCCAGACGCCCCTCAAGAATGGTTCTGGGGGGGCGCCTGGGTGGCTCAGTGGGTTGAACCTCTGCCTTCAGCTCAGGTCATGGTCTGGGGGTCCTGGGATCGAGCCCCGCATCCGGCTCTCTGCTCAGTAGGGAGCCTGCTTCCTCCTCTCTCTCTCTGCCTGCCTCTCTGCCTACTTGTGATCTCTGGCTGTCATATAAATAAATAAAATCTTAAAAAAAAGAAAAAAAGGAATGGTTCTGGGGAAAGGTGGCCCATGTCTGTTTTCTGGCTAACATGGATGAGAAAACAGTATAAATGCGTTAGAAAGTCATGGGACTCCCGATCACATTTGGTGTATGTCTCTTATTAATATTTTTCTGTTGGGTTCTATGGAGCCAGATGGCCTGGGTTCAGATGTGGGCTTGTCTTTGGCTAGCTTTGTGACCTTGAACTAGTTACTTCATCTGGAGACTGCACCTCAGGGACCTCAATTGTAAAATAGCACCTGCCTTGCAGGGTTGATGTGAGAAGTAAAGAGTTAACATACGGAATGCTCTATGCAGTCCCTTGGGCTCACAGAAAGGGCTCTTCAACCCCATGCTTCACTTATCTCCCCCCCCAAATCACATAATTGAAAATATCCCGTTGTTCCCTCTTCTTACCCTTTCAAGAGGGTCTGACCAAGAGGGATGGATAATGGTTTGACTCATTTTCCTAAGAACAGATAAACCAACAAACACAGGGAAAAAAAGGAAGGGAGGAAAAAGCACCAATGTCTACCCACGTTTTCTGGGCCTCTTATCACTGGATCTTTATTCTGAGTCAGCCGGGTCACACTACCGAAGAATCTTTGTGAGCCGTTTTTCAAAAATAAAAACGAGACGCTACGGTCTGCATGCACGAGTGACCAACCATGGGGAGTCACTGTAGTAAAGAACTTGCATTAACATCTTGCCTCTCTTTTCCCAAAACACATCCCAGGAAGATGTTGGTCATGGGATTTTGTTTTGATGAGACACCCTGTGGTCATTTCTGCCCCTCGTTTTCCCCGAAGGTAGCCCAGTCCCTGGCGCGTGGTAGGTCCTAAACCTATGAAAGGATGGTGGGTCAGGATCTGGGGGCTGGGGGTCTCAGGTCATCCTTGCAATAACTATCTCACACCCTCTGAATCATTAAGTGTTTAAAGTTTTATCATTTCATTTGACTCCCAATGGCCCCTTTATTTTTATTTTTTTAAGTTTTTAAAAGATTTTTATTTGACACAGAGAGATCACAAGTAGGCAGAGAGGCAGGCAGAGGGGGAGGGGGAAGCAGGCTCCCCACTGAGCAGAGAGCCCTAAGCAGGGTTTGATCCCAGGACCCGGAGACCACGGCCTGGAGCCACCACCAGAGCCAAAGGCAGAGACCCAACCCACTGAGCCACACAGGCACCCCCCTCCCCAACAGCCCCTTTAGACAGAAACTGCCTTCCGTGTTTTCCCTGGCAAGAATCTTGAGTTCAGAGAGGTTGTTGGCTTCCCAAGTTCAACTTTGCACAACCTCCTGTGAAAACCTACCTCTTTTGGTTCTGATTCTTAAAGCCCCTTACCCTCCCAAACTGCTTCTCGCTTCACGACCTTGACCTTGGCCAAATGCCTTATCTCCTTTAATCTCATATCCTCCTAACTAACCCAATGGTTGTGGGGTTGGGTCATCTTTCCAGGCATGGATTATCTAAGAGTTTCATTATCCTGAGAAATAAAAAGCGCCTATTAATTCCATTTTTCCCTCTGACACTTCGGTTAAATTATTTTAGACCCTGGCCAACATTGCTGCCAGGTAGATAAATATTTTGGTTCTCAAGAAGAAAAACCAACCGGCTGTTTATGCCAAGTCATGGCACGGGCCCTGGGAGCAGCAAAAATATGTTTTGCTCAGAGAGTAATGATAGGGTGCCCCTCCCTGCACCTACTGATCTACCTAATGACAAGCCAGCGGCTCTAGCCGTTCCTGTCTCCCCGGTTTCCCGTCCCTTCCTTAGGTCCCCAGTTTCTGAACAAGGGTGAGGGTTGTACAATTAAAAAAAAAATTGGCAATGATTAGAAATGGTGCCCCAAGTTGTCTTGCCCTTTGCAGCTCCGGGTCCTTTGGAGGCATCTCGGTATTCAGCCTCCCAGGAAGCCAGCATTACTCAGCTGATTTGCGCCTTCTCTAGCGTTCCTCCCCACACACCCGTTCTGGGAGCAAATGGGCTTCACGGCTAAAGCCAGGGGAAGATGCAGACAGGCTAGCAGGAGCCTCGGGAGTAAACTAAGTCTGGGTCTTCTTCACAGGCCTCAAAGAGCACTGGCATTGTTTTTTTTCCAGTAGCTGAGGTGGCCTAAAAGTGAACTCCTCACTCACCAGCTACTCCTAGAGCAAGGCAGGAAAGAGCAAAGAAGTAGTGTCATTGCATCCTCATGAAAGGCCTTTAAAGTGAGCAGTCTTTTGTCTCCCAAGCAAACCCCTAGCTCCTAGCAGTTAGTAAACATTAGCTGAGGTTTTGAATCCATTCACTCCATCTTTATTGAGCATCTACTATGTATGTACCAGGCACTGTGCTAGGTGCTGAGGATACAGCTGTGATGTTTCCCTCCTTGAGATGCTTCTAGGATGGGAGACAGGTATTATTTGTCTTCATGTTTTATTATTGTGTAATAAACCACCACAAGCTCAGAGGCTTAAAACAAGCCCTCTTCCCCTCCCACCCAATTCCAGCCTATCCGCAGGTCCAACCAGTTCAACCTGTCAACACACCTAGACCTGAACTCTTTTCTCCATGTCCACCACACCTGTCCAGGTCATCTCTGTCTCTCCCATAGACTGTGATCAGTTCCCATCCTGGCCTTCCTCACTCATTCTTGTCCTTTGCAAGATAGTGCTTTTTAAAAAATCAGTTTTACTGCAATATGATTCATGTATCATACAATTCACCCACTTGAAGCGTTTTTTTAGCATATTTGCAGAGTGGTGCAACCATTAGCAGAATCAAGTTTTAGGATATTTTCAGAACTCCCCAAAAGAAGTCCTGTGCCTAGGAGCTGGCACTGCTTAAACCCTCAACCCCTCAGTCCATAATCTACTTTCTGTTCCTATAGATTGCTTTGCCTGCTCTGGAAGTTTCACGTAATGGGAATCATTCACTATGTGGTCTTTTGTGTCCGGCTTCTTTCACTGGGCACCATATTTTCAAGGCTCCTATACGTGGTAGCATGTCTCAGTACTTCATTCTTTTTGATTGCCAAATAGTATTTCATGGGATGGGTATACCCGGTTTAAGGTACCCACCAAACAGGGCATCGTTTTTACTCATCTATTTCCCTGGTTGGTTTTGAACCCATCCATGAAGATAAGGTTCTGTGGTGTAAAACCTGAGTAACCATTGTGTATCGCTCCCTGCCCCCCTTTCTCCACCCCAAAGGTCCTTTCTGCCCTCCCCCAAGCAGAGAGAGAGAGAGAGCTGGAGGAGAGGATTCCTTTGCATCTGAGAACATCTCATTAGCATTTGTGAGAATTTGTGTGAATAACAACACCTCTTTGGGATCTGGGGGTGACCCAGGGACTGGGATTGATTCCTGGTGAAGTCACTCCTTCCCGCTTGTTTGCTGCCTTCCTTGGTCTAGCGAGAAATCCCACTGGTGGGAATCCTTCCCATATCTGAAATGCTTGGGGGGCGGGGCTGCCCAGTCACATTTGAATCACACATTCATTGGACAAATATTTATTGGGTCCTTGCTGTGTCCCACGTATTTGGGACACCACAGCGCACAAGACGTTCTTTTCCGTGTGGGGAGATGGGACAGCAACTGCGCTGGAGAAAACTGGAGAAAAGTGCAGGGAAAAGGAGATAGGGAGATAGAAAGTGGGACGGGAATCACAATTTTCTGGCCGTTTTAGGGCACCAATAATACTCTCCCTGGAGACGGTCACTTAGATGGACAGATGTGTGGAGTTGTATATCCTTTTTGCCCATTTTCTCATTCACCTGTGCAGCCTCGGTTACCATAGAAAAGCTGAGACGCTAATCACTAGTCTGGGCTGCTGTGAGGGGAACCGATGAACGGCAGATGAAGAGGTATTTGGGCCGGTTCCGAGGGACTAAACTCTTCTGGTTTGGACTACAGCGAGAACAGAAGATCTCGCACGTTTTGTTCTGGGTGAATACATGGCAGCTCGGTGAAGGGGTGCGAGGTTAAATACTACTAGCACTAAGGACCGCGGTAGTCACTGGTGGTACGTGTCTTCCCACTTCGGTCCCGGACCCTGCTCTAAGCAGCCTGGTCAGCTACACGCCCAAGGTCACACGGCTGCCTCTCCGAGGGCCCCCAGGTCTGCGGGGGCGAGCCCAGGGCCCCGCGCGGGCCCGGGCTCCGGGCGCTCCGCCCCCAAGGGCGGGACACTCGCACCGGCGCGCCTTGGGCTCAGGGGCGCGAGGGGCGCGGGGGGCGCGGCCCCGCGGGAGCCGGAGCCTGAGCACGCGGGCGGGCCGAGGCGGCCGTGGCTGCTGCGGGCGGCGGGCGGGCCGCTCCCTGCTCCGCCTCCCCTGCTCCGCCCTCCGCTCCCGCTCCGCCCTCCGGCTCGGCGCCCGCCCGCCCGCTCCCTGCGCCGCCCGCCCGCTCTCCGCTCGCTCGCTCGCTCTCGGGCCCCCCATGCGGATGTGACATTTCACGCCGCCGCCATTTTGAGAGCGAGCCGAGCCGAGCCGCCGGGCGCCGCGTCCGCTGCCGGAGCCCCGACGACGACGCCGAGGAGGCGGAGGCCGCAGCGCCCCGAGCGCGGCCGGCCCGTCACCCGCCCGCGCCGCCGCCGCTCCCGCCGGCCCCAGGCCCCGCAGGCCCGCCGCGGCCGGCCAGGCCTCCCTCCCGCCGCGCCCGGCCCGAGGCGGGGCTGACTCCGCGGCCCCCGCCCGGCCGCCCTCCGCCCCCGGCCGGCCCGCGGCCTCGCAGCCCCGGCCCCGGCGGCGGGAGGCGGGCCCCGCGGCGGCGGCGGCGGCGGCGGCGGCCGCAGCGAGCGACGAGGCCGCCCGGCCCGGCCCGCCGGCCGCCCGCCCGCCTCGGCGCCGAGATTGGGCGAATCGCGAGCAAGTACGTGCGCGTCTCCCTGCCGCCGCCGCCGCCGCCGCCGCCGCCCGCCGCGGGCCGCCCCGGGGCCGCCGCCGCCGCCGCCGACGACGCGCGGGAGGAGGAGGAGGAGGCCGCCCCGCCGCCGCCGCCGCCGCCGCCGCCCCGGCTCGCCGCCGCCGCCGCCGCCCGCCCGCCGGGCCCGCAGCCCGGGCTCCCGGCCGCAGGCGAGGCCCAGGCCGCGGCCGACATGAACCACCAGCAGCAGCAGCAGCAGCAGCAGAAAGCGGGCGAGCAGCAGCTGAGCGAGCCCGAGGACATGGAGATGGAAGGTGAGGCCCGCGGGCCGGCCGCGGCGGGGCCGGGGGGCGCCTTCCATTGTGGCCGGGGGGAGCCGCGGGAGCCACGCGAGGGGCTCGCCATCTTTAAGCAGGCCCCGGCGGCCGCGGGCCTGGGCCTGGCCGGGCCGGGCGAGGCTGCACCGTCATGCCGGGCCCGCGCGCGGGGGGCGGTCGGCGGCCCCCTGCCCGGCTCATTGTCCGGGGCGCCTCCCGGCACAAAGCGCCCGCAGCCCGGGCTTGTGAATTAGGGCGCCCCGGCCGCCGAGGGACGAGGCGTGCTCTGGCTGCTGGCGGCCGCCGGGTCGGGAGCCGGGCCCCGGGGGGGCCGTGCCCCTTCGCGGGCGTCCCCGGGGCCTGCCTCGCCTGGCCCGGCTCCGGCCGGCGAGCCCCGGGAGCGCTCTGGCCCTCCGCGGACGCGGGGCTCGCCCGCACCTGCTCTCGCGCGCTCCCCGGGAGAGCCCGCCGGGGCTGTGAGGCGTTCCCCCGGATCGCTTTGTAAACGCCTCTCCCTAGCGTCGGGCTTCATTTTGAAACACCTGCAAGGAAGGCACATGTTCTCAGCCTTTGGACTGGCCCCGAGTTCTGAGCCGCGTGCGCGCTCTTCGTTTCTAAGTTACCTCTTTTGGGGGGCCGTTCGGTGTCACGCTCTGTGCGGTGCAGTCAGCATCCGGCCAGGTGTGTGTTTGAAACTACGCGAAAGCCCTCGCTGCACATGACTGCCTGCGCCCGAATCAAAGCTGACTGCAAAGGTGACTAAATTTCCTGCCCATGTGCCCGCAGTTTTCCCAAGTACTTTGAGATAGGAGGTCTTGGTTGTAAAGGTTTGATGGAAAGAGTCTTGGGTTTACATGGCTCGGGCGGAGGTGGTCATTGGAAGGCATCTTCTATTTCTCGGGGCCCCAGCTACTTTAAGGGCAAAGGCAAAGAAGTCTTAGAAGATAGCTTTCTTACCTACGTTGAGGGGTGAGACTGGCAGGAGTCAAAAGGGGGTACCCCAGTGAGTGGGGCAGTGAATGTTCTTACTTGCTTTGAACGGGGATCTCGGGTTGTGTAAATGAATGGAACCTTGCTCAGGGAGCTGAGGCAAAGCACCATTTGTCCTGTGGAGTGTGTACACGTGTGGGGGCATTGCAGCCTGGTTGGTGGGAACGCTTACCCATGACTCGTATTCCCCTGTGAGTAACTCACTGCCAATAACTGGATGTCCACTGAAAAAAATGGCTTGCCGGATTGCAGAACGCAAAGCAATGGAAATGCCTGCAGAGAGCGCTTCCCAGTGGCACTTAACAATGGCAGTAATGGGGGACAGGAGTGCAGAGTCCACACCAAGGCCCTGGGCTGTGTATCTTGGTTGGCCCCAGCAAGGCAGTAGCTTCCCCAGAGCTTCTGGCACATGTGATTAAACCAGCCAGTCGCAGGAATATGTTGTTGAGACGATTTCGTATATTCCTTTTATGCGGTATAACAAAAAGGGTTGCTGTTCAGTTTCCTTCTTGAATATCAGTCCGTCAAGACAAAAGTCCATTATGATGTCCCGTGTCCACTGTTTCACCACTTTTCAAGTGTTTCTGAACACGGGTGAGAATAAACGTGGACATGGCTGAAGAGCCTATTTCTGGGACAGAGCTGTGTGTTTGGGGAACGCGTCCTGCCCACAAGTTCCAAGGCCTTTTCTGTAAGATGGGGAGTGTAGAAGGGTGGTGGAAGAGGCTTCAGAAGTCCATGCATGCTTCCAAGACTACTTTCTTTCCTCCTGGGCTTTTTATTTTTATATCATCAAAGTTCGCATTGGAAAGGTCACTCCTACAATCATTAATGTGGGGATGCACTAAAATCTCAAGATTGGTTGGTGAAGGTTGCGGTTAGTAATGCTGATTCCTTAAACTTAAGAAACTGGGTTCTTTTGAGTGGACCTCTGTCCCACATTCATTATCCAGAGGGTACCGTGTCTCTGTAGGACTGCTGATTGCCGTGATTGTCGGCTCCCTGTGAGCACCCACAGGTGTGTGGTTTAGAAGCTGCCTGTGCCTTAGGCCGTCTCTGCCAGCCTTTCTTAGCCTTCTCACTGCAAAAACGTGGTGCTAGGTTTAGATATTGTAGTTGAGGATCGGAAAGCGTGGAAGAAACCTTGGTACTGAAAAGCCAGAGGGGTGGAATTTAGTGATTATCAACTCTAGTTGGCTTCATATGTCGGCTGTGGTAGTACCTTGAACCTGTTGGGTGTCTTTGCCGAGTCCAGTGGAATCAGCAGCTGCAAATTGTCAGGGTTCTGATGAGCTTGAGGAAAGGAAGGCTTTGTCAGTGCGGAGCATCCCACCCACCCCTCCTGGGCAGGGCAGGTTTGAAGGAGCTTGGGAGACTGGTTTGGTGGGTTTTTTCCTATCAATAGGTCAATGTTAGTTTGCTCTCCTCCTGCTCTACTTTATTGGGATCACATCTGCTTTCGGCTGAACTCTGCGCAGTGCACGGTCCTAGCCTGTCTGCAGGAGCCTAACAACGCTCGGGGATTAGTTATTTTAAAAATGGCTCGTTCTGAGCAGTCGGGAGAGTTATGAAGGGTGAGGAGCAAAGAGGGAGGAGACGAGGGGGGACCGAGCTGACAGTTCACCAGGGTGGGCCACATGCTTCCTGTGAGCCCTGGAGCAGTTGATCCCTGCGGTTCAGGTCCGGAGGCGCGCAGAGCTGCGGAGCAGAGGCGTTGGGGGGGGGTCTGGCCAGGAAGGAATTTGCTTAGCAGTTTATTCATTGTCTAACTCAGAGGCGGGGCAGTCTGGGGGGCTCAAGGAGTGACTTGCGCAGCCCTCTGCCCCCTGAGTACTTGGAGAGGTGAGAATCTGGTCTGTGTTTTGCCGGGTCCAGTCAACAGGAAGTTTTCCCAAGGCCTTGTTCCTGCTGCATACTTAACGCACACGTAAGTACCCTGACGTTCTTTCCCTGGCTCTTCTGCCCTGCCCGTGTGAGCAGTCGGTGTCTCACCGTGTAATCTCTGAGACTGATGGGGACAGACAGTTTGACTTTTTTTTTGGTACGACACTCAGACCCCTGCTCTCAGGACCCCAAGCTGGGAGCAAATCAGTGCGTCATCTGCAGTTTTTGCAAAGAATTCCTCGTTGACGTCTGTGTTTTCTGTCTGAGGGGCAGCAGCCCCGGTGGGTTTGTGTTTCTTTTAAACTCCTGAGGGTAGGTGGAGTTTCAAGTTACTGTACTGCTGAGGCAGGTTTGAGAGTGGAAAGTGAGTTGCCTTGCACACATGCACCCGGATAAACCAGACCTGTGCATTTTATTCTAAAATGCAGTTTTGGGGCGCCTGGGTGGCTCAGTGGGTTAAAGCCTCTGCCTTCAACTCGGGTCATGATCCCAGGGTCCTGGGATCGAGCCCCACTTCCGGCTTTCTGCTCAGTGGGGAGCCTGATTGCCTTCCTCTCTCTCTCTGCCTGCCTCTCTGCCTACTTGTGATCTCTGTCAAATAAGTAAATAATTAAAAAAAGAAAAGAAAAAATAAAATGCAGTTTTCCTCTTCAGATAGCACCGTAACGAGACAAAAATGACAGAATATGAGAGTCTTGGTTTTTCTCTCAATGTTAGTTTTGGTTGGTTAAAAGAACTCTTCTTTGAGGCTACGAAATGAAAATCAACTCTGAAAACCCAGAAGAAATAAAGAAGAAATTAGGCCAAACCTAGAAACATCTGCCTCTGAGCTTGTCAGGTTTTGATAGGATTGGAAGTTACCCCCCACAGGCATCACCCCTCCTGAGTTTCTCAGGCTGCCGATTTTGATTGTCGGTGATAAGATTGATAACCAGTGATAAGATTGATAACAGCAAATACGGAAGAAAGCAAATAATTTCCTCCTTCATTTTTATTTTCTTGGGATTAGTTTTGTGGAGAGGGAGAAAGGGGGCCGTTGAGTAAACAGCTCCTCGTGGCAGGGCGCTGTGGTGTCTGAGCACAGGCTTCGGGCCAGGCCTGAGTCTGAGTGTGGACTTTGCCTTTTCATTGTGTGACCTCATGGCACGTTGCTTAAGCTCTGGGTGCGTCAGTTTTTCTGCATCCTCCAAAAGGAGGTCAGTCCTATCTTGTAAGGTAATTGTGAGGGAGGAGGGACAAAGCCCTCTTAAAGTGCCTTCTACCCGAGGAAGGGATCTACTTAGGAATGGAGCATGTTGTGATTTTGGGTGGTGTGAAGACAGTGCCCTACAGGAATTTTATCTTCATGTGGATTAGGAAGAAAACATAACGAGCCTCAGTTTAAGCACCATTATGGAATTCTAGACTCGAGATGCCTCAGTAGCCACTTGAGGTTAATGGCCTAATATTTTAAGAAACATGAAATGGGTAATGGAGGAGACCAGGGGGTCTGGGGCATTGTGGCACGGGTGCTGAAGTGTGCTGAGCTCAGTGACCATCCGATGAGAGTATTCTTGTTCTTGGAAAACTTTTCAAGCATCTAGTGATGAATTTGGAGTCGAGAATCAGGTCACTGCGTCTCCAGACTTTTGGAGTCGGCCTTGCATCCTTCCCTGGATCCCCACCTCCTGTTACGAAGCCCTTTTGGTTTTCCAGCCACCACCCTAAAGGAGGCCCCTGTTGCCTCATGCTGGGACTTTGCAACAACCTTCTTACTGGTTTCTGCTTCCATTGTTCCGAAAGCTCACACACCTATGAAAATGGACTGCCCACAGGCCTGCTGTGCCCTGTCACCTCCCCCTGCTCAGGAGGGCGCAGATGGGCTGTCTTCCCTGGATGTGGGAACTCGTACAGTCCAGGCTGGGCCATCAGGATCCTCAGGATTGGCCTGGGCTTCCTTTGTGCTTGGAGCTCCGAGCACACGCAGGTTTGTGCTTCATGGGCGGCAGCCCTGGCTTTGGTGGCCTCTCCTGCTGGAATGCGAACAGAACACATAACCCCAGGACAGTGGTTCAGAACCTGTTCCAGTGCCACCTTCTACACCAGAGACGTCGTCTCTCAGCTGCTTGGCTTGCATTAGAGTCCTGTAGATGATGCGGTCACCACACGGGTCCCCGCCTCTTCCTTGGCGGTGGTCTGTGCGGAAGGTGACCATCCTTTTTTTTTTTTTGGTCCACTGTACTTGTGGGAGATCCTCATTCAGGAAACAGCAATTCTAAGTCGAAGTGGTAGAACAGGCGCTGGCCGGCTGGCTGGCAAGGCGGCGTGTGAAAGAGAAAGCCGCAGTCAAGTAAGCCCTTGCTGCTTCCATAAGCTGCTAATTCGGTGCCATTGTTTTGAAGGTAAGTTGCTTCAAGTGGCATTTTTGATCCTTTTGGAAGGAAAAGCTTGTTTTCCAGACAAGGCGTTGATGGACTTTCTTAAATGACTGAAGGTTTTGAAAGGGGTTTTTGTCATTCTTCCTGCTTTTGTGGAGGAGTAGTATGTATGTAGCCTGGGTATTTCTGTTGGATTTCCAAGTTGAAAGGATCTTACTCTGGAGACCAAGCGTTGTAACCAGGTATTTCTTAGCGGGTACTGTGACAGTTAAATGTGCGATGTCACCTGCTCGTGAACTTGTTCTGAACTAATTTGGACTTAAGAAAGTTGGAGGAAGCAGGCTTTTGAGTGTCATGCGTAGGCAAGAGTCAGTTATGCCATCTTTCTAGTAAGTTAACACATGCCTTGGCGATGAGTTGAGAAGTCAGACGTGTTGAAATCCTCTTCAAGAGAAGCAGGCCTACTTCCGAGGGCTGGTGAATTCAGCGTGGGAGTAGGGTATGGGGGTAACGAGAAGGTTTCTTATGTCATGAAATACACCGACCTGGGCACGAGCTGAATGCTTCCAGAACATGGTGATGACATGGCTAAGTGAGAGACCAGCAGGAGACTGGGGAGGGAGAGCGTCTGGGAGGACACACCCTGAGAAGTGGTGTCACTGCACGTTGTCAGGTTGAGGAGAGCTGGGGATAGGAACCTCGAGGGGGTTACAGGGAGTGCAGAGCTCCGTGCCAGGTATGGGCTGGGCCCTTACTGGCCTTTGCGTATGCTGCCTTGTAGACAGTTCAGTTCTGAGGGCAACCTTGAGGGGTGCAGCCCTCCGTTCTGAGGTCATAGCTGCTCATAGGGTTGGAGATGTCCAAGTGTTATTTACAAGCACCCAGGACACCTGGCCCGAGGGGGCTTTAGCTTACCCAGGGTTTGAAGCGTGAGTGTTGAGAGACTTGAGTCCATGTCTCAAGGTGGTGGTCCTCGGTTCTTTT
>PISX010001969.1:0-87698 GCA_004024625.1 Mellivora capensis | reverse complement strand
TCTGAGTATCCACCTGAGGAAGGTCTGGCTCTCACAGCGAGTTGCTAAACTGCCTCTGGTGTGGAAATTGGTTGTATGAGTGTATTAAGGTGACCTCTGTTGGAGAGCGTGATATGCCCCAGGATGTCTGGGTGGCTTTCTAACTTCTCTCTGCTCACCCTTCTGCCACCCGATTCCTAGTACTTTGAGGAGTTGATGGGGGCTTTTTCAGGGGAAGCCACAAGCTGTTGCTCCGATGTGTCTGCTGAGCAAACCGGGTTGCTGGAGGGCCCCTTATAAGCAGGCGTAAGGGCCATGCGGCTGGGGTTGCAGGTGTATTTCA
The DNA here is from genome assembly GCA_004024625.1 of Mellivora capensis. Lineage (NCBI taxonomy): Eukaryota > Metazoa > Chordata > Mammalia > Carnivora > Mustelidae > Mellivora > Mellivora capensis. The sequence goes on along the minus strand of PISX010001969.1, from coordinate 87,376 downwards.
TCAATGCACTTTTGGGAATACCTTCTGTCTCAAGGCGCTTAATTGACCCCATGCGGTGGCTGTCGTCAAACAAGTACCTGGAAGCCTTCTCCACTGTTCCCTTCGGCTGCAGTGCCCAGCTCTTCCTCGTGCTTCCTGCCCCCATTCGGTACGTCTTACCTTCTTACCCCGGGGCAGACGTTACTCGGAGAAATCATGTGCAGTGGTTAAAAACATTCCTCAGTCCACATCGCTGTCGTGTAAGCATCAGACACTTGGTAAGGATTGCCCCAACAGTTCTCAGCCACGCTCTCGTGTATTTTGAGGAGTGTGTTAAGGATTGAGAGGGTGTACAGAGAGGGTGGACTAGCACAATGCCCTCAGAAGCATCTGGAGGGGGAGGTGGGCAGGGTGCTGTGGTCCCTTCTTGAGCCCCAGCCTTAGGGCTGACCCTCCCTCTCAAGACTGGGAGCTGCGGTGGCTAAGGAGCTGCTTCTCCTAGGAGGGAGCGGTGTGCTGCCCTCGCTGGAAGGATTCCTCATTTTCTGAAGCTCTTGAGGTCTCCTGGTTCTGATGAGAACAAATCGAGATTGTGTTCCTGCTTTAGACCCATCTTTCTCCAGAAGTCCACTTGTTTTCATGTGGGGGACGGGGGGGGAGATGCCATGTTAGGGTGAGGACCTGAGCAGTGCGATGTGGTAGCCACTAGCCGCGGGGCAGCGATTTTGGGTTTGGAATAAAATTGGGGCACCCAGCTGGCTCAGTCCAGTCGGTGGAGCGTGTGACTGTTGATCTAGGGTTGTGAGTTCAAGCCCCACAGTGGGTGTAGGGCTTCCATTAAAACAGACAAACAAACAAAAAGCATTCCTCAACTGACTGGCCACATTTCAAGTGTTGAATAGCCACATGTAGTTGGTGGCCACCACCTTGGGCAGTGCAGGTCCAGGGCATGTCTGTCAATGGCAGAATGTGTCAGTGGCCAGCACTGACCTACATGGTCTCTCTTCGGATCCTTGGCTGGAGGGGTCTCAGGTAGCATTGGAATCTCATTGAAACTATAGTGTGTCTTGGGAAAATTCAGGTAAAATGAATAAAATAGTTCTTGGCACAAGCCCTATACAGCAAAGCTTCTCTGGTTATTTGTGGTGAAGAACCAGGTTTCTTCCCCTAAATTTCTAGTCCATTGTGGACAATTTCTAAACTGTATTTTGTAGAAATACAGTGTAAAAAATTACTTAAGTGAAATAAAGTAGAACCACAAAACACAAGCCCCAGTTGATTATTAAAGTCAACAAATGTAAAGTTAACTATTGAAATCAGTTATTAGAACAAACACATATGGAAAAAAAATAATGCAGAAACTGTTTAAGTTCATTGAAAGTGTGTGTATAGACCGTTAATCTAAAGAAACTCGATTATACTTGTAACTGTGTCGTTCCACCATGGTAACCAAACACAGTTTTGTGTGAAATAGCCGTTTCCCCCTATTGAAAGCCTACATGCACACTTTGAAGGAATGCAGCGTACATGAGTAGTTTTTAAAGTAACAAATAGTCTTGCTTCCTGCTCGGATGGATGGCATGTCTTACTACTCACAGGGGATGATGTTTACCCAGACCATTTCTGTTCTGCTGAAACTCCTGTGAGCCCACCGCTGTGGAGGTTTACTGATGAGAATTGGGGGGAGGGTGGTTTACAGTGGTTTTCCAGAATTTTTCTATGGACAGCTTCAACTGTATCCTGTTAAACAAATGTATAGCTAAGTTACCTTTCATTCAGAGAAATGGTTGTGGGTGACACCTACTTTCGGGTTACAGTTAACAAACGAACACTAGACTCTCACAAGGTGTGACATGGTCCCATGTGACGTGCCACACCTCTTTGACCATATCCTTACTGGCCCATGCTTTGGTGTTGGGGGAAAGTCAGATTGCTAGAAAGTTTCTACGCTGGTTCTTCGTTGTGCTTTTGGTCCACAGGGGGACACCAGTTTGCGGACTCTGCGCAGGGCACGGCTGTTTTAGCCTTGTCCTTTTTGCTTGCTTGTTTGGTTCTGGGATGGAGCCTTGCTTCTGACTCCGTTACACCCTAGTGGCAGCAGGCATTGCTTGCTGTAGTGCTCAAAGAGCCCAGGTTGCAGGACAGACATTTTGGATCCCCTACTCAACTGGCAGGTGCAGTGCTGGCCACCCGGGGTGTGAGTGCCTGAGGGCGCATTCCCGGAACCCACGTGCAGGGGAGGCCCTCAGGGGAGGGCTCTGAGGAGTGGCGGACAGGAGGGGGCTGTGCCACAAAGCAGGGACAGGACTGGCTCCCCTGGGGAGGGGTGTGGGTCAGCTGCGGCTTTGTCGAGGAGAGGACACAGCTTGGTTTGGGTAGGGACTGCTGGGGTGGTCAGAGGCTGATGTAGAATGGCATGATAAGGTTGGTCGGATCGGGACCTGTGTGTCTGTTGCAGAGGGTTAGGACCTGTGGTAGGTGGCATAATGGCCCCCAAAGATGTCCATGTCACAATCCCGAGAGCCTGTGAATGTACTCCCGTACATGGCAAAGGTGATAAAAGATCCCTAATGGGGAGATTATCCAGTGCTGCCCAGGTGGGCCCAGTGTAATCACAAGGGTCTTTATATGTGAAAGGAGGAGGTCCAGGTCCAGGTCGGGTGGTGTGGGGTGGGATGGGGTGGGAAGGTGGTTGCTGGCTCTGAGGATGGAAAGGGGAACCGAGGATTGGGGGAGGTCTCTAGAAGCTGGAAAAGGCAAGAAAAGAGATTGTCCCCTGGAGCTTCCAGAAGGGAGTCTTGCTGATGCCTTGATGATAGCCCAGTGAGCCCCATTTTCAGACTTCTAATCTCCAGAACTGTAAAAGAATAAATGTGCGTTGTTCAAGCCACTGTTTATGTAATCTTTTGGAGCAGCGATCAGAAACTAATGCAGGATCCGGGGAAGTGGGTGAGAAGCAGCAGGTGTGTGCCCGATATATGTAGCTGGCCCCAAACCTGTAGGAGGCTTTGGAGCGGCTCCATGAGTGTGTGGCAGCTCACTCTCACTGAGGGCTCCTCACTGTGTGCCAGACTGTCCGTGTGTTAACTCACACGCTTCTTACTACAGCTCTCAGATAGACGCGTCGTCATCCTTGGTTCACAGCAGAGCGAGACCGGGCACTGTCATACTCAGGGTCAGTGATAGGATTCGAACCCGTGCAGTCTGGCTTCACGGCCATTTACAACTATTCATACCCAGTAGGCCCCATTGGTCATAGAAGTTGTGGTTACTGCTTCTTAGTGAAACCCCTGTGCTGCCTTCTCCCACGTCTCTTACCTCACCACCCCAAAGTGGTATGCTGCAGTTGGGCTTCCGAGTTGAACGTTTTTGTGTGGTTCACCACATGCTTTGAATATAGAAAGTAGCTCACTGCCAAAATAGGCTGGGGCCGCATATACGGTTCAGCAAGAGGAATATGGTGGCATAAGAAGATCCAGAGCAAAATTTTGTGTTGTGTCTTTACAGGTAGACAGATGCCTCCCCGCTTAGAGAATGGAAGTAACTGTATCAGGTGTTCAGTAACAGGTTATAATAAGATCCTGAGCTGAAATGAAATCATCCCCAAAGCAAACCATTCAGAACTCTGGGTGTGTGGAGTGATGAAAAATTGAGAAGGCTTAGCGGCGGCTCAGCACGCAAACGTCCTGCATTTTAGAGTCCCTGATTCTGCGGACCTGGGTACCAGAGCCCCGGATTCCTTAAGGAAGCAGGGGCTGGAAGAAGCGGGATGACCCAGGTGCCACTCTCCTTGCCTCACTAGCTGCCAGCTAGCTTTGTGGCATTGCTTTTATGGCATATTTTGAATATTTTCCTTTCGGGCCTCTTTCCATGACAGGGAATTAAAAAATGTTTAATTGTGTGTATATGTATATAGTGTGTGTGTGTGTGTGTGTGTGTGTGTGTAGGCTACTTTGGAAAGCATGTTTGCTTTGAAAAGTGATTGTAGCAGTCAAAAACTGTAGCAGCGCAGTTTATTTTATTTATTTTTTAAGATTTCATTTATTTATGATAGAGATCACAAGTAGGCAGAGAGAGAGGGGGAAGCAGGGTCCCTGCCGAGCAGAGAGCCTGATGCGGGGCTCGATCCCAGGACCCTGGGATCATGACCTGAGCCGAAGGCAGAGGCTTTAACCCACTGAGCCACCCAGGTGTCCCAACAGAGCAGTTTTAAATAAACCCTTACATGGTTGAGTGCAAGCTAGTCTTTGCCTGTTGAGTAACCGATTGAAGAAAGCTCAAGCCAGCGTGGCCTTTTGGTCTTAGTTTTCCTGAACGTCCCCTCTGCCCACACAGCACAACACAAGACCTTGCGCTGTGTGAGAACAGGATCTTTCATTTCTATAATTCCCTCTAAAAGTGTGCCTTTTTGGACATCACATCAGATGGATGACTTCCCTCATGCTACAGGTAATAGATTCAGGATATTTATTGGTCATGGCTTGTGCTTGAGTTTCTCAGGGAAAAAAGAGGAAGATAGGGGACACAAGTTTTGGCCTCAAAGGATGTGGCCAGGAGTGAAGATGTCCAGAATGATGGGTAACACGCGGTAATGCCCAGGTAGCTGCTACCACATTGAGCAGCACCCTGGCAATATTGAGGCCTTCAAGCTGGTTGACTTGGGAGTATCTAGAGAAGGTGCAGATAAGGGAGGTGCCTCATGGGTGTCCTAGTTGGGGATGTGTGCACGCACGTGATCTCTGAGGTGAGCGTCATGTTACTCGACATCAGTCCCACAAGTCTGTGTGCTTACCCACCGTGGGTGGGTGCTGGTGGTCATCTCGATGGGGAACTCAGTCCCAGTATCGCGGGGTTATGTGGAAAGCATGGTCGCTCCCACACTCCTAAGTCTTGAGGACGATTTAGAGTTGGTTATGAATTACTTTGGAGGTACATGGGGAGAGGGGGAACTACTATTGCAAATCCCAATGTTTTAGGGCCATTATTTCCTTGGAAATCAGAGGGTGTTATTTACAATCTAATTTCTATTTTGATGAATGAAGTCCTTTTATTCTTTTTAAAGGCCTTTATATTTTTCTTGAAATTCAGTGTTTATTTTGGGTATTTTATCAGAAGGCACTTGGTCATGGAATTTTGCTTTCGAGCAGAAAGTGTCAAGCCTTCTGCTCAGCAGATGAAGAGACCAAGGCTCCGAGAGATGGAGCAGTTTCTAGACTTAGACCGTCCAGTATTGTAGCCACTCATGGCTGAGTAGGTTTAAGATAATTCAGATTAAGTAAAATTAAATATTCAGTTTCTGAGTCTAACTAGCTGTCTTTCAGGGGCTCCTTGGCTGCCACGCGGGGGTCATGGCTTTGGTATTGGATGGCACAGCCATGGAAGGTCTCCAAGAGCGCAGAACATTTGCAGGGGCAGGGATGCTCCCTGTGAGCTGGATTTTAGCTCTGCCTGTAGAATGTGCTGCCTTGAATAGAACGGGCTAGGATGGTGGAAAACCAGCCGTTGTCTTCTGTAATCACTGAGGAAGAAGTTGCCCCAAACCAGCTCAGCAAAGCGCAGACCTGCTGGTAATCTCACTGTCACCTCCTCAGACACTGAGTGGGGCTGGGGTTTGTGGGGGGAGGGAGGTCTGCAAAGACGCAGGACTAATAAGATGCCTTCACTTCAGGAGGGTCCGTGGACCACACACAGGTCCTGTGAGCACGTAATTACTGCAGGGTAGAAAGAGAGTGCCTCGGAGGTGAGGAGGTGGCGTTCTAGAAGTGGAGAGAAAGACTGCGTCGGTTGTGGGGAAGCCACCAGGCCTGGGGTGGTGCTGGGGAGTGGGCTGTGAGGGACAGATGCCTGGATGCCAAGCGTGTGAGTTCCAGGGAACTGGAGGTGAGAGCCAGAGGCAGGGCTTCTGGTAGATGAAGAGAAGCACCTTTGTATTTCCTGGACATGTTCATGGTCGTGTAATTATAACACATTGTGTGTGCTGTTTCTTTGCTTTACTCCCCATCAGACTTTGAGGTCAGAGGACCAGCGGAGAGCCTGGGTCATTTTCCGTGCCAGTCCGGGTGCACTGCGTTTTTGTATTTTAGTTTCAATCATATGGGAACATGCCACAATGTTTAATGCTAACTCTTCATTTTACGTGCTTTGGTAACAGTTATAAATCGTTAGATTTGCACCTGCCCTTCTGTAATAAGTCGTTTCAATAAAATGTGTTAGTCACCATGATTTTTAAAATAGCAACTTCTGTTGAGACATAATCCACATACATCACCATCTACCCATCAAAAGCATGCTCCCCAGTGGGTTCGAATATGTTCGTAGTTGTGCAACCCTCAGCAGTCAGATTTTGAACATTTTCATCGCTCCCAGATGAAATCCTGTCTGTATTCTTTTGGGACACTCCCCTTCTCCCTGCAGCCTCGGCAGCCACCAGTCTCTTCTTTCTTCAGATTTGCCACTTCTGGACATTTCATATAAATGGAATCCCATAGTATGTGGTCTCTTGTGTCCAGCTTCTTGCACTGAGAGTCCCACCCCAGGTTTCTCCACGTTGTAGTTGTATCCATGCTCCGTCGTGTAGAACCTCGGCTGTGGCTCATGCTGGGTCAGGAAGATGCTTGGGCGCTCGTGGTTCTGCCGTTTGCAATAGGTTCTATTCAGAATGTTTTAAATGGACTTGGGGAACGCCTGGGTGGCTCAGTCAGTTAAGCATCTGCCTTCGGCTCAGGTCATGATCCCCCGATCCTGGGACTGAGCCCTGCATCAGGGCTCCTTGCTCAGCAGGACGCCTTCTTCTCCCTTTGCCTGCTGCTCCCCCTGATTGTGCTCGCTCTCTGGCAAATAAAAAAATAAACTCAAAAAAAATAAAGGGACTTGAAACTTTTTGTGGTTATGCGTGCACTTCACTACTAAGTTGAATTAACTAGGTGGTGCACGGTGGGGATATCAGTGTCACTTGAGGGCTCGAGCAGAGCCGCAGAGTGGCAGTAGAGGGATTAGATTTTTTAAAGATTTTATTTATTTATTTGACAGAGATCACAAGTAGGCAGAGAGGTAGACCGGCGGCGGTGGGGGCGGGGGGAAGCAGGCTCCCTGCCAAGCAGAGAGCCCAATGCGGGGCTTGATCCCAGGACCCTGGGATCATGACCCGAGCCGAAGGCAGAGGCTTAACCCACTGAGCCACCCAGGTGCTCCAGATTTTTTAAAAAAAGATTTTATTTTTTTGTTTTAGATCAAGAGTGAGAGAGCACAGCAGTGGGGGAGCAGTATAGAGGGAGAAGAGAAGCAGACTCCTCAATGTGCAGGGAGCCTGATGCAGGGCTCCATCCTGAGATCATGACCTGAGCCAAAGGCAGGTGCTTAACTGAGTGAGCCACCCAGGTGCCCCGGATTCACTGGATTTTACCATGCATAGCTGTGGGAGCTGCTGCCAGTGTGTTGCTAATGGATCTGGTGCTGGAGTCCATTGGGCATGTAGTCTGCAAGGGAAGATGAGTGGGAAGCAGGGTAGGGGAGGCTGAGCTGGAACCATATCCTTATGAGCTTCTCATGACTTCCAGGTACCCTAATGGCCCAGAAGGCAGAGAAACCCCCAGGCATAAAGGAACATGGGCTTCTTGCTCCGGCCAGTCAAGTTGGGGCATAGTGGCTCCCAGGTGGGAACTCGGCAAAGTAGGGCTTGTAATTCTGGTTTAGCTAACCTGGCACACCGTAGATCTGCCATTTGGTTGGTCTTTGGCCTATCAGACTTTTTGCTGTCAGGATCCTGTTACAGTTTTAAAATTGATGAGAACGCCAAAGAGCTGTTAGGAGGCTGGATTAAATTTGTCATTAATTGCCATCTTAAAAGCTAAAACTAGGACGAGTCTTACTTATTTAGGAATGATAAACACAAATAACATACGTCTTATAGGAAATAAGTATTTTCCAAAACAAAAAAATTTAATGGGGAATGGTGTTATTTTTACATTTTTTACAAATTTCTTTATTGTCTGGCCTAACAAGACAGCTGGATTCTGCTTTCTGTCTCTGCTTTCTGTCAGTTACAGTGTATTTTAGTAAAAATAGAAAACCCAGTCTCACAGAGGCATCTACTTCACAAAGGGAACAGTAGTTTAATAGCCTTTTCAGATAATTGTGACAGTTTTTTTTTTTTAAGATTTTATTTATTCATTTGACAGAGATCACAAGTAGGCAGAGAAGCAGGCAGAGAGAGAGGAAGAAGCAGGCTCCCTGCTGAGCAGAGAGCCCGATGTGATGCGGGGCCTGATGAGATGATGACCTGAGCCAAAGGCAGAGGCTTTAACCCACTGAGCCACCCAAGCGCCCTGGACAGTTTTTTGATACTATACCAACTTCGGTAGCTTCTTAAGGTTAATTGCAATGTGCCAATTTGAAACCCTACGAATTAACTTTTCTGTTACATTGAAATTCATTGGTCTTTAAAAAAAAATATATATATATATATATTTATTTATTTGAGAGAGAGAGAGAAAGCATGAGCTGGGGAGGAGCAGAGAGAAAGAGGGAGAAGCAGACCCGTACTGAGCATGGAACCGAGGACCTTCAGCTGAGGATGGACTGAGGTGGAATCAATAGTCAGACCCTTTGTGGACTGAGCAACCCAGGTGCCCGTCTTGTACTTTGAATCGACCTTTTCTGTACCATTCATTGGTGATTTGGAAAAGTGCGAGTCACTGAGTTATCCAGATCTTCTGAATGTTGACATAATGCATAGTATAGTTACATTTTAAAAAAACGGAGTGTAAGTCCCTAAGTCACGACATTTAAAAAAAACGGAGTGTAAGTCCCTAAGTCATGTTTATGTGTGGTGGCGGCCTTGTGCTGTTACTTAATTGGGAACAAGGTTGTGGTTAACAGTTCTAGAAAGCTCAATTGGGACAGAGAGACCTCTGACTTGGGTTGTGTATGAAAAGTCTTGATACTAACTGACAGCATGGGGGAGGGTGTGGTTGGGTGGTAATCAGGGCAGCATAGTAGCTGTCCCCTGTCCCAGCAGGCACTGTTGGCCCCCTATGGTGGGGAGGTGCCAGGGACTGGGGTGTGGACACCCCCATGTCAGGGTGTATAGAAGATGATTCTGTTAAGATGAGGAACAGACTGCACGAGAATCCACGGAGACAGCACTTGAGCCAAAAATAACTGGTGATTCTGATTATTTTCCTTCCTAACCCTTTATAACAGCTACCATTCCTCTTGTTAATATTTATTTTATTTGTATCTCCCCCTCCCCCCATTTTCTCTGTTTTCCAGTAGTTTGTGTGAGTGGAGCAGTTGGAAATCATTGGGAAATTTTTCTGGATTTAAACATGATTTGTTAACCAGCACACCTAATTTATGTACCTCAGTGTATCGGCACGTGCTACACGTGTGTTCTTAGACCAGGGTTTCAGTACATATGTGCTTTCAGTTCTGTTCCCATCTCCCTTCCTTGGCTCCTTGACATTTGCGGCTCCCTCTCCCCTAAAAAAGCAAATTTTGATGCAGACATTTGTGTACTGCTTTGTACAAGACCATATGAAGATCTTGGGGGCAAGGAAGAATCAGACCGTACATTTTTTTTATATAGAATCCTTTAGTTCTCTTTTCCCAAGTAGTTAAAAGATCTGAAACTTTTATATCAAGGGAGTTGTGTTTAGAGAGTTAGTAGGGGCGCCTGGGTGGCTCAGTGGGTTAAGCCTCTCCCTTTGGCTCAGGTCATGATCTCACGGGTCCTAGGATCGAGCCGCATTAGGCTCTCTGCTCAGCGGGGAGCCTGCTTGTGATCTCTCTCTGTCAAATAAATAAATAAAAATCTTTAAAAAAATAGTAAATTATTTCTTCTTTCTGCCCTACAGGTGATTCCCCCCCACCTTTTTAAAAGATTTTTTTTTTTTTTTTTTAATTTGACAGATCACAAGTAGGCAGAGAAGCAGGCGGGGGTGGGGTGGGGTGGGGAAGCAGGCTCCCCGCTGAGCAGAGAGCCCAATGTGGATCTCTATCCCAAGACCCCGGGATCATGACCTGAGCCAAAGGCAGAGGCTTTAACCCACTGAGCCACCCAGGCACCCCCCTTTTGTTTTTTTAAATTACTATAAAGTGAAACTGACTTTGGCGGTGGTTGGGCGGGGTGGGGGGGGAGATTCTGTGAATTTAACACCCATACAGCTTCGTGTGACCACTGCCACAGTCAGGATACAGAGCAGTTCCCTTGGCCTGAAACCTCCTCGGGCTTTTTCTGTGTAGTCATGCCTTCCCCTTCTGCAGACCCCTGGCAATCACGGATGTGTCCTCAGTCCCTCACTGTTTTGCAGATGTCATGTAAATGGAATCGTATAGCATGTAACTTTTTAGATTGGCTGCTTTCTTCAGAGTAGCGTCCAAGGTAGGTGTTTGAAGGATCCATTCCTGTCTGTGGCTGAGCCGTTCTCCTGTGTACGTGCATTCCCTGCTCCCACTGAAGGACGTCTGGCTGGCCTCCAGAGCTGGGCCGCTAGGAATGAAGCCACTCGAAATCTTTGTGGCAGCTTTTGTGTGGACGCGAGTTTTCCTTTCTCTGGAGTAAGGTGCAGAGGTGTTGGATCATGTGGCACAGTATCGTTGACCTTAGAGGAAACTGCCAGACGCCTCCCCGGGCGGCTGTGCCATCGTGTCCTTCATCCGTGCCTGGGAGAGCCAGTTGATTCGCACCCTTGTCAGCACTTGGTCTTGTCAGTACTGAGTTTTAGGCACCCTTTCAGGCGGGCAGCAGTATCTTACTGTGGTTCTGATCTGCGCACGCCTCACAGCTGCCGGGCAGACCGCTCTGCCGGTGTTCATTTGCTGTCTCTGTGTTGTGCTTGAAGCCTCTGTCCGGGTCTTGGGTTGTTTTATTGCTTTCAAGAGCGGAGCTCTTTATCTGATGGGGACGCACTTCCTTTGTCAGGGAGGTGACGCGCATGCATTTTCTCCTAATCTGTAGCTTGTCCTTTCTCATAATGGTGTCCTTCTGGAGCAGAACCGTTCAGTTTGAAAAGCGAAGTCTAGTTTGTCACAGTGTTCTTGTGTGGATTCTTCGTCCCACCACACGTGTTTTCTTCTTAAAGTCTTAGAGTGTTAAATCTTATATTCATATCTGAGATCCATTATGAGTTAATTTTTGTGTAGGTTATGGGGTTGAGGTTTTTTTTTTTGTGGCTTGTGGATGTCCAGTTGTTCCTTGACCATAGGTGGTAAAGACCATCCCTTTTCCATGGAATGGTTTACTCCTTTGTCAAGAATAGTAACATTTGTGTAGGTCTGTTACTGGGCTGTCCTGTGCCATTCGCGTGCTCCTCTCTTTGCTGAGACAAGACTCCCTGTCATTACTCTGGTTGCCATATTATTTACTGAAGCTTTAGAGTGAGTTTAATCAGGTGGTGTAATTCCTCAGACCATGTTCTCTCCAAAATCGCTTTATTTGCTACATTCCGTTCATTTTTCCATAAAAACTTAGAATCAGCTGTAAGTATAAAAAAAATCTTCGAGGCACATGGGTGGCTCAGTGGGTTGGGCCTCTGGCTTCGGCTCGGGTCATGATATCAGGGTCCTGGGATCGAGCCCTGCGTCAGGCTCTCTGCTTGGTGGGGAGCGTGCTTCTCTCTCTCTGTCTGCCTCTCTGCCTGCTTGTGATCTCTCTGTCAAATAAACAAATGAAATCTTAAGAAAAAAATTCTTCAGGAGTCTGATTGGAATTGTGTTCAAACATAAAGGTGAATTTGTGGAGCTGATATCTTGACTAGGAAGGAGTCTTTCAGTCCGCGAACACGGTGTCTCCTGTTCTGCTGACCCTTCGGTCTTGAAAGTCCGGTTCTCACAGGAGACGTTGCTTACGCACAGCAGGTGGTTGAGGTCTTCTCTGGTTTGTAGATGGAAGTGTCTCCTGCCCATCATTTTTTTGTTTTTGTTTTTTAAACAAAACCAGATTTTCTTTGCTGTTCTCTGGGAAGCTAGTCTTCCTCCCAGGAACTTTTAAACAATTTCTGTGGCCACTAGTGGTTTAAAAGGTATTGATTGTGACTGTTTCTTCATAGCCCGGTGGGTCCCCTAAAAAGGAGGTTGAGGAGGAGGTGTGGTAAGTGGTAGTCTCCCTGCACCAGGGCGTAAAGAAACCAGAAACAACTTAGTGTTCTGTCCTACGTTGCTGTTTATTTTTTTGTTTATTTTTAAAAGTTCTGTGCCCAACGTGGGGCTCTAACTCTTGACCCTGACCAAGATCAAGAGCCCCTTGCTCTGCTGACTGAGCCAGCCAGGTGCCCTTCTAGGTTGCTGTTTGTGTTTTGTTTTGTTTTGTTTTTAAGATTTTATTTATTTATTTGACAGAGATTACAAGTAGGCAAGAGAGGCAGGCAGGGAGAGTGAGGAGGAAGCAGCCTCTCCGCGGAGCAGAGAGCCCGATGCGGGGCTCGATCCCAGGACCCTGGGATCATGACCTGAGCCGAAAGCAGAGGCTTTAACCCACTGAGCCACGCAGGCGCCCCGCTGTTTGTGGTTTTATTCAAATAGAGGAACCTATTTGAAATGGCTCTTTTTGGCTACTTTTTTTTTTTAAGTTCTTAATTAGGACAATCAAGAGTTTGCTTAAAATCTCTCCTCTGCGTTTGACCTCATCCCCAGCCCCTAGATTCCTTTTTTAAAAAAAACTAGTTCTTAAGAAAAATCTGGACATTTAAGAAGATGCTGCTATTTGCCAAGGTGTAAACAGACTTCCCAGGCCACATGTAGTTGAGGCAGTCTCTGTGCTCCGGGACTGTTCTAGGGCTCCCACTCTTCTTCCAGTTCCAGATGTGCTGCTGGTGCGTCTCCTCCGCACTCTTGGGCTGGTGTCATGCCTTAGGCAGGACTTGGTTTGTACTTTTTATACCCCGGGTTGCTTTGCTCTGTGTGTGTGTGTTTACTTTGTTATAAGGTTGTACATATTCTCTGAACCATTCATGCAAACAATACGGAAGCAAGAAGGCAAGGAAGAAAGACTCCGTTCCTCAGAAGGAAGCGTTGTGTACCTAATGTATGGTGGGTCTTCGTCGGTGACCCCTCTCTGGGTGGGCATTCCCCCTTCCTATAGTTCACTTTCTTTAAGACTGCCTGAGTGAGAGTGGATTTCCACACGTAAGTAAATTCTGTTAGATAATTGAAGTTTCAAAATACCAAAATGTTTAATACTCTTTTTAGAGAAAAACTGCAGAAAGTGGAGCAAGTGTGTTCCAGCTGCGCTGACTTGTTGTTCGGTATGCACGTCACTCAGTGTGCAGGAGCCCTCGGAAGTAGTTGGGATTGTGGAGCTCTGTCCCCGTGCAGAGCGGCCCGTTTCTGTTCCGTTCTCTCTCACCAGTATTTTTGTTTGTTTGTTTAAATATTTATTTATTAGAGGGCCTGAGCCGGGGGTGGGGGACAGAGGGAGAAGCAGACTCCCCACTGAGCAGGGCTCAGGGATCATGACCTGAGCTGAAGGTGGATGCCCAGTGGACAGCCATCCTGCTGCCCCATCTCCATCTTGTTAAATACAGCTTCATTAACGTCTAATTCACCTTGTACTTTGCTCATTTCAGGTACAGTGCAGTGACTTTTTGCATATTTACTAGTTGTGCAGCTGTCACCAGTTTTGCAAGATTCTTAGGCCAGAAAGAAACACTTGCAGTCCCTCGTCAGGACCCCTCCTGCCTTCCGCACCCCTCCCCCCCTCCAGGCAACCGCTAATCAGCGTCCTATAGATTTGCCTGTTCTGGACACTTTGTACTCTATGTAATCCTTAATATGCCTGTAAATGGGCATTTATGTTTTTAACTGTTCTCTAAAAAATGATGCTTCGTGGGTGCCCGAGTGGCTCAGTCAATTAAGTGTCTGCCCTTGGCTGTCATGATCCTTGGGTCCTGGGATCAAGCCCCCCCATTGGGCTCCCTGCTCCTCGAGGAGTCGGCTTCTCCCTCTCCCCCTGCTTGTGCTCTCTCTCTCTCTGTCAAATAAATGAATGAACAAAATCTTAAAAAAGAAAATGGAAATGGTATGCTTAGTGTAGATCTTTGGGGATGAATGCTGGTTTTCTTTAGATTCCTAGGAATGACATTCGAGTAAAAGGGTATTTGGCTTTTTGGTTTTAATACATACAGCCTTTAGGTCGAATAGTTGACAGCCATTTGACACCACTGATTCTGTGAGACCCTCCCCATCAGTCGGCATTTCCATTTTTCTCTGTTAATTTGGTAGATAAAAAGTGGTATCACCTTAGTTAGGGAAGTTGAGCACATATATTAGGTGTTTGTATTTTTTATGAATTTCTCGTTTGTCGTAGTTGGGCTGTTTGTTGAGTTTTAGGAACTGTGTGTATTCTGGATATTAATTCTTTGGCCATGGTGTGATGCAAGTACTTCCTACCTTAGTCTTGTGGCTTCCCTGAAGCTCGGTCTCTGCTGGGGATGCCGGGACTTCCTTTTCTTTCCCACAAATAGTTTCTTTTATACAAGCTAGCAGATCATGCCATTTCTCTTTTTCTGTGGAACAAGACGGTATGTGTGCACCAGCGACGCGGACATAATTACGGGCTCTTTAGTCGTGCAGATGGTAGCCCCTCTTGGTGCCCGCCAGCATTCACACCAGTCACCAGAGTGTGTGATGTGACTGGCAGGGCGATCCTCTTGGGAACCGATGATTTTTGCATAATCAAGCCAAACTGGAGGCCCCAAACAAATGTTTTCATTTAAGGAGCACAATTTCATATGTGACTGTCTTTGGGGATTTTATTTTTATATACCTAATTTAAATCTGGGTTATTTCAGAGTGTAGACTAACTGTCAGGTCTCAACACAGTGGGTCTGCTTTGAACTGTCAGGCCCCATGACTCAGAAAAGCCGTGCGGGCACTGCCTTCGGGCCCTGCAGTGGCCCACCAGAGGCGGAGGACCAAGGAAGTCCCTGGTTAGTAGGACAGGACTGCCTCCTGGAAGTGGGCTCCCAGCTACCCTCATGGGGGTTGCATGTGGCCAGATTGTATATAAAATCATACAAGTCATAAAACCAGAGCACTTGAGAGTAGCGGTGGTAAGCCGTGGTTTCGTTGTTTACAATACTGCCGATCTGGCCGCCCAGTCTTGAGGAGCCAGATAGTAATAAACAATAATAAAACCAAGCCACCTCATCCACATTCTCTGGAATGGCCAGAGGAGCTCCTGCCTTTGTTGGTCAGGACAGGCTCGACCAGGTGGGTGGTTGGGGGTGGCAGCCCAGGTTTGAGCACTGGGACCATCTCAGGTTGTGCAGCAGAAGGTTGCATCTTTTGTCACAGTGCCCTGAAGGTCATGGGCGGCTTGCTGAGAGAGCGGGAACATTTAAAAAATTCAGAGTCCTTATCGTATCCTTCAGGGCCTTCCATGGCCTTGGCCCTGCCTCCCTTCTGTCTGAACCTCATCACCCACCTTTTCCTTTGCCCAGTGCCCTTGTCCTTGTTGGCTCTATCCAGAGTGTGCTTCTCTAGGGTCTCTAGGCTCCTTTTCATTCGGTGGTCTCCACCCAGATGTCCCCTTTTCCTTCAAGGCTAGTGCTCCTGCGGCTCCGTGACCGTGACCGCACTGTGTTTTCCTCTCTGTTGCACGTATCCCCTATTGTCTCCTCCTCCAAGAAAGCGATCACCAGGATACCAGGGGGCTTATCTCTCTGTTCCTCCTGAACCCCAGAGCCCAGCCCAGCTCTGGGCACATAGGAGACATTTGATAAGTAGGTTGACTAAAATACTGAGAAGGGAGCTGGCTCTGCCCAGCTCCACTGGAAATGCAAGCCTTTGCCTCAAATTATTCCTGCCTGGAAAAGGCAGTGCATGCAGCAAGGAAGTAATTAGAATATTGTCTTAGTTGGTAGTTACTGTAATTGCTGGCACACAGGGCATGCCCTTGTTTTAGGGAGGTAGGTTGAATCCTTGGTCATGCAATGGGAATGGATTAGAAAGGATCTTTTTTTTAAAAAAAAAATTTTTTTTTAAGATTTTTTATTTATTTATTTGACAGAGAGAGAGATCACAAGTAGGCAGAGAGGCAGGCAGAGAGAGGAAAGCAGGCTCCCTGATGAGCAGAGAGCCTGATGCGGGACTCGATCCCAGGACCCTGAGATCATGACCTGAGCCGAAGGCAGCGGCTTAACCCACTGAGCCACCCAGGCGCCCTAGAAAGGATCTTTTTGAAGCCTGATTGAAGTTTTCCATCTAGGATTATATTCAGAAACTGTTCCTGAGAGGCTCCACTTTCCTTGCAAGGCATAGAGAGCAGTCAGGGAAATGTGTTTCCTCATGGCGTCCAGGCGTGTGTGGTCTTTGTGACTGAGGAGGCAAGTGTGGCAAAATGGCTGTGTTCCTGGTCAGCATCCGCTTCTTGCAACCCAGTGGCTGTGACGGGTGGTTACCTTCAGGAGCCACGGAGTCCTGGAAGAGAAGGCCAGTTGCGGCTGGGCTGTGAGCAGAGTTATTGGGACCCACCATCCTCACTTTATTGTCTCCTTGGGAGACTGTCACCTCTTTGTGACTCCCAGGTACTGTCCAAGGTCTGGAAGTGGTCCATGGTTTTGCCTGAGGCCCTGTGTTGCCTTGGAAGAATCCCCTAGGGGGCCTGGGGTCGGTTCCCCACCTCCCCGCCGGGGGGGCCCATGTACTCTTGTTAGGTAGGAGCGCTTCTTGGATCTGAGGTTCTGCTTTCTTAGGGAGTGTGCCATCTTACCACCAGTGAGACCCTGGTTTGGGGGATGCCCTCTCCCTCCCCTGCCGGGGCCTCGTCAGGGCTGCCTCGCTGCTGATGCTTGCTGGGTCCCACGCATCAGTCGCCTGCTCTGTCTCCTGGACTGCCTCCCTTTATAGCTAGGCCCAACAGCTGCACTCTGCCTCTCACTGTTGGCTTCTCAGCTGTCACTTTGCTCCTGTCAGTGAGCTTAGAGCTAGGGCCTGCATGTTAGCATGTATTCTGTGGACCAGAACATTAGCACATGACTTGTATTTGAATTCTGCAAAGGAAAAGGCAGGGAGCTCTGTCTGAGCGTTGGCAGAGCTCTCCTGAACGGTGCTGGACACTGTACAGGACTTGGGTCATCTGATGGATCGCTCGGTGTCATTTGGCAGACTTGTGGTCTTAGGTGCTCTGCTCTGCCGCTCACTGCCATGGGGAAGAGTTTGGTTACCTGCTTGAGGGGCGGGGCCCAGTGCGTTTGGGAAGGATGACCTGGTGATAAACATGCAGGAGGACAAAAATCACAATACCCATGGTCACATCACTCAAGTGGCAGGAAACAAAAATAGGTAACTGTAGGCAGTGGTGGTTGGGGAATGGTTGAGTAAATCATGGCCTGTTATGGCGCTATTCAGAAGTAAATTTCTGTGCATGTTATTATACACCGACTTGGGGTAGCTCTGGTTTATTCGTGTAGTGTGAATACCAATTTTTGTTCAGGAGGAGACGCGTGTACAGTGTTGCATGTGCATATCATATGCATGTATAGGAACAGGGAGGACGCCTGGAAGGGTGCGCATGAGACAGTGGGTTCCTTCATGTTAGGATTGGGAAGGGAGGAACCATCACCCCTTACTCACCTCTGTACTGCTCGCCTTGTTCCTGTGAGGTTTCATTCTTTCAAATCCATAGTAAAAATGAATGTAGAACCAGGACATGTACAAAAATGTTTATAGCCCCTTTACTTTGTAATAGCCTCAAATTGGAAACAGCTCAGATGTTTGCAGGTCAGATGGTGTGTCCTGTGCCTGCCATGGAATCCTGCTCTGCAGTGCAAAGACATCAGTTGTTGACCTGAGTCTCAGGGGAATTACGCTCAGTGACAGAAGGCATTCCAGATGGTTATATACCTTGTTCATTTATATGACATTCTTGAAATGAAAAATTATGGGAGTGGAGAAGGTGTGTCGTTTCCAGGAGTTAGGGGAGGGGCGTGTGCACAAGGGGTGTGGGGGTGGCTATGAAAGGGCAGCCCAAGGGTCCTTGTGTTGGAACTGTTCAGTGTCTTTCCTGTGTGGACACACCCACCCACGTGGGTCTTAAGAGTGCAAGTGAACAGGAATAGGATTAGTGTGTTGTGTTACCGTTGTGTCCTGGGTATGCATTGTACTATGATTTTGCAAAGTAGTGCCAGGGGATCTGGGTGAAAGGAAGTGGAGCTCTGTTACTTCTGTAATAATTGTGAATCTACACTTATCTCAACAGTATGTTTGATAAAGAACGAAATCAGGGTGATCTAAATTTTCAGGGGTATAGGTTATGTTGGGAGTAGGCACTTAATAAAGCATATAAAGAAATTCAGCCTTCAGAACAGCATCGTGCTGCAGCACCTGCGTGGCTCAGTCAGTTTGGCGTCCGGCTCTTGGTTCCCCCTCGGTCCCCCCTCAGGTCATGACCAGGGTGGTGAGGTGGAGCCTGCACTGGGCTCTGCACCCAGCAGGGAGTCTGCCTGATGTCGCACTCTCTGGTCCTCTCCCATGCCCGCTCGCGTGTGAGCTCTCTCTCAAACAAATAAATCTGTATCATCATCAACGGAAAACGGCACTGTGCCTCCTTACTCAGGACTTTTTCCTTCTTCATTTCTTCCTGACTGGTACCTCTGGGTTCACTTGGGGCCTCCATCTAACTTGTACTTTATTTGAGGAGTGAACACTCCTTCTGGAGGACAGACCACGTGGGCAGAGCTGGGCTTTTAGAGGAAGAACAGAGAATGGTCCCCCTGGGGGCAGTGCCCCTCACATCCAGCTGTACAGCCTTAAGCCACTGGATCCATTGGAAAAGGGAGCTTGTGGTCATCCCCTGAATGTCTGCACTGGGCCCAGCACTCAGTAGGGGCTCAGTAAATGGAGTTACAGACTCATGAAACACTTGAAGCAAACTTTACATCCTGTTTGGTCTTCAGGTCCTGCTTCAGCACAGACCCAAGCTCGCTCTTAGGCTGCCCTTTTCTGCCTTGAATTGTGTTGAGAATTACAGGCGTGCTCTGGTGCCTGCTTCATGCTGAAGCTTTCCATGTGGAAGTTTAACATCAGTTACATTCCTTGCTTCTTAGGCTTAAGGGTGTTCTGTTTTCTCTTTTTTCAACTAAACTTTTAATTTGAGATGATTTTTAGATTTACAGGATCTGTGTGCCTGTGATCCCCTCCACTAGTTTCCTCCACTGTTAGCAACTTAGATCAGCAGTTAAGGAACTGGTAACCCAACTCCTGACTTCTTTTTTTTCCCATTAACATGCTCTTTCTGGACCACTTTGCCTTTTGGAAGTGATTATCTAAATTGATGAGGTTGCTTAAATATGTTCCTTGTCCCAAACCCAAGAATTCTGTGTGTGTGTTGGGGGGGCTTTAAAAAAAAAAAAAAAAAGAACGCTGAGATGGAGCTCCTGGAGATTCTATGCAGTCACTCTGATGTGGAAGAGAGAACCCCCCGCCCCTCCCCGCCAGCCCTGGCAGATAGCACTGCAGAGCCATGCAGACATGGCGGGCAACCACAAGCTTGGACAAGAAGGTGACTTGGGGCAGGGAGGGGTTCAGGTGGGGCGTCCATAGGCACTTACGGATTTCCACAACCAGTACTGACATTTCTGAACTACCCTACTGAAATATATTTGGGGTTCTTAATTAAGAAATCAGTATGTAGGAAGATATTGGTGTTGTCGTTTACCATGTGAACTTCTACTTGATGTAACATTCCTTAAAATGGGTGCCAGGAGAGGAGACAAGGGGAGGAGGACCGAGCAGTGGCGGGAGGGCTTTTGACTTGGAATTTCAGGTGAACTGGTGGAGCTGGGAGTGTAGGCCGTGTACACTGCATTGACGCTCCGTGTGCTCTGGCCTTTAACTGAGCTGTGGTTTTGCTCACTGGGTTGGATCCCTAGTTGGGAGGTTTGAGGAGGAATCTGGGGCCTGAGCAGAGACTGGATCTGAGGTGTGTGCTGGGGTCTCTGTGGCTCAGGCAGCCCCTGGTGCAGTACACAGCCGTCGTAGTTAGAAGCCTGTGCAGTGGTTTGCCCCCCAACTCCAGCCTTGTTGGTGAGAGGTGTGAGTCCTCTTTGTGAAGGGACCGAAAGTGTCACAGCCGGCAAATGGAAAACTCTGCTTTGTTATTTCATCCAGGAGTGGGATTCAGTACTGTTAGCACCACATCATCTCCATAGCAATCGGCCAGTGTTCTTTGTTGAGTAGTCCTGTGTTATGACATCACAGATGGAAGTCCGCGGGAAGGGAAGCTGAGTGTAAGAATGGCCTCCTCAGGAGAAAGAGGAGGAAAATCTGCAGGCTCCGTAAACCAGCCACGTTAGCCTCTTCTGTGTGTTTCTAGTCTTGAGAAAAGGCATTTTGTGTCCTTTTGTATATATATAAAATTGGATCTTTGGTACATATCACAGGGTTTGGCATTCAAGAGCTTTACTGGTCACAAGTAACGGAAATGATCTTTGATTGTATTTGAGCGTCATAAGTACATTTTGCTATAACTCCCCTCCCTTCCCCCAATATATGGCATATTTCAGACATTTTGTTTTTTTTATTTGAGGCATGCCCTGTTGTCCTTGGTGCTTGCCAAGCATGTCCCCAATCTTATTTGAGACCATAGTGTGTAAGAAAATGAGCGCTCTGGTTCACAAATGGCCAAATGAGAGTTCACACATCTGGGGAAGGTCCAGTCAGATGGGACATAAAATTCAGGAACAGGATCACTTTATATATAGTAATAAATTCATATATACACAACAATCTTGCACTTCTTTGATGACAATGAAGGCAGTCTTAACCATTGAAGATATTTCTGGAAGTTGAATACAGAGGTTTTGTGGGCTTCGGGTACTTTCATCATTGAATTCAGGTCCAGGGATTTACTGTGTCTTAATTAAATTTTTAATCCTCTTGCTGAACTAACTCATTTATGAGGAGCTTTTTTTTAACTGGATATTCAGTCCCTTAGGAGCTAGACTTGAGTTGCCAGCTTTTTCTTCCAAGGCCCCATGGCAGTTGGTTGGGAGCTTCATGGGGCCTGTCTGTGGCCAGATTTCTCATGTACGTGGTGGACTTAGGAGGGACGTTTTGTCATTTCATAGCCACTGGCCTGACCAACATCTCCATGCTTAAGGAGGATGGAAAAGAGCAAATCGATCAACACAGCACAAATGTGTAAAAAGTTTGGGGTATTGCTCAGGAGAACCCAGTTCATACGTAGAACTCTATTTTGCCTTTAGGGACCAACTGCAGAGAAATCCTGTCTTAATTAACACTAGAATAGGATCCCTCATTTATAAAATATTAGACTTTTGTCAGTCATTGCATTTAGTTAATCCTACTTCTCAAAAACTGTGGCCCATTTTCCCCCTATACCCTACACCGTCAAGTGCTGTGGATGTTGATCCGTAGATCTTTTGAATTGATGTTAATTTTTTTTAAGATTTATTTTAGAGACTCAAAATCTTTTTAAAAAATAAGAAAAAAAAAAAGATAGAGCATGAGCCCGTGGAGGGCCAGAGGGAGAGGGAGAAGCAGAATCCCTGCTGAGAGTGGAACCCAGGCTTGATCCTATGACCCTGAGATCAGGACCTAAGCCAAAATCAAGAGTTGGGCGCTTAACTGACTGAGCCACTCATGCGCCACACCTTGATCTTGACTTTTATTATTACCATAACTTCTGGTGAAAAAGTACTCCAAGACCCTTAAAGATAGCCTTGTTTCAGCTATAAACTGAATTCACTTGGATCTCAGAATCTTCAGGATTACGAATCAGTTGGGGAATTCTATGACCTACTGTAGTTCAGACTGCTTACGTCTACAAAGCATCCTAGTTTTAGGTGTGATGCTCTTTTGTATACCGAATTTTTTAGTTTTGAATCATGCACGAAAAACCATATTTTAAGGCAATTGTAGTGGGACAGATTTGAACTGAGGAACTAAGTTAAAATACCAAGCCTACATCAAGCAAATTATTTTAAGATTTATCGTGCATTCGTGTGGTGTGAGAGTGTGTATAGTGCTGACTCAAGCTACTACTGCTTCTGGAGAGCCTCTGAATAGTTGACGTGTCCTTCCGGTGTTTGTTTATCCTGTAAAGGGAAATGAGAATTAATTTGTTCTTATTCCAGCACACTCTATCTCTTTTATAACAGAGGTTACATGTGATGATATTTATTGCTTGGTATCTTTTTTTTTTTTTTTTAACTTATAGCTTAGAGAACTTTCCATATAGGTACATTGAAACAACTGCTTTATAAAACACTGCTGCATAATATTCTGTTGGTGGAATGTACTGTAATTTATTTCATAGTCCTTCATAGGGGTTTTTCCTCATAAAATATTTTTGATGGTGGTTTGGTGTTTATTTAGGAGGATATATGTGGATGGAGTACATTTCAAAATGCCTTTTTAAAAATGTTGCTTTTTAAGCACATGTTTTAGAGTTTGAGCTAACTAAACAACAGCAAAAAGAATTTTTTCTCCCCACTCCACTTTGTGTGTGTGTGTGTGTGTGATGGTTGAGGGATCAGTTCAAAAATGTGTGTGTGTATATATATATATATATATATATATATATTTTAAAGATTTTTATTTATTTGACAGACAGAGGCAGGCAGAGGTGGAGAGGCAGGCAGAGGAGGAAGCAGGCTCCCTGCCAAGCAGAGAGCCCGATGTGGGGCTCGATCCCAGGACCCTGGGATCATGAACCGAGCTGAAGGCAGAGGCTAAACCACTGAGCCACCCAGGCGCTCCAGTATATATTTGTTTTTTAAAATAACTTTACCACAGTTGTTAAATACATAGATTTATAGTTAATAAGACAAGAGTATCAGAATTGGAAGTGATATAAATTTGGCAATACCTGTTTATTGGCCTCCAGGGATTTCTAAGGTATATTTTGAGATGCTTAAGGGAAAAGACATGTTTTATATTCAGGAATTACTTAAGATGTAATCTGATAATTGGGGGTTTGTCTAGAGGGGACCACGGAGGGTGCTGTCCATGGTGCTGAATCAGACCACCTGTCGATCTGAATGGGGTGGGGGAAGGCTCTGAAACGTCACAGGCCTAGAACACACGTAGGTAGCTGTTTTTAAAACCACGTCTCCTGTTCATAGCTAAGACTCTTGATTTCAGTCAGCTCATGTACAGGCAACATAAAGGGGCCACATTAGTTGCAGTAAGCTGTTCTTACATCTGGAAGCGGGGGAGGGTTTACATATGAAGTATGGACCCTTTTGGCTAGTCAAGGCTATTTAAATCCCAAGTCCTGACGTAACCTTTTTTTCCTTATAAGTCAAGGACTTGCGTCAGTGCGAGATGATAGTTTTTTTTTTTTTTTTAAGATTTATTTATTTGACAGAGGTCACAATTAGGCAGAGAGGCAGGCAGAAAGAGAGGAAAGGAAGCAGGCCCCCCGCTGAGCAGAGAGCCCGATGAGGGGCTCCATCCCAGGACGCTGGGATCACGACCCAGGCTGAAGGCAGAGGCTTTACCCACTGAGCCACCCAGGCAGTTTACCTTGTATTTGCCATTCATTGCTTCACAGTTTTGAATCCATACCTTTGATTGTATGTAAATGTTTGTCAAGCCGCATTTCAGCAAGCATTTAGAAATCTATAGCACAGGGGCGCCTGGGTGGCTCCAGTTGGTTTAGCGTCTGCCTTTGGCTCAGGTCATGATGTCAGGGTCCTGGGACCGAGCCCAGGGAGTCTGTTTCTCCTCTTCTCCCCTTCCCACTCCACTCGTGTACTCTCTCTCAAATAAATAAATAACATCTTTTTTTTTTTTTAAAACAAAAAAGAAGTCTTAGCACATCTTTTTATGTGCTTCTCAATCCTTTCCAACTCTTTATAAATGCCAATCCTCCTAGGGACCCTGTTTCACACTCCCTCTGCCCCCTCCCCTCAACCTCCAGTTTGTTTTTTGCATGGATTTATACTTTAGTTATCACAGTAATTGTCCAGTGACACTCTGACTCTCACAATGTGATGTTTTAAAGCACTGACTTGTGATTGAGAGTTCTAATACACACTGTTATTATATATTTAGTTAACAATATTTCCTCCCGGGTTGAGTTTTATTTTTGTTTTTTTTAAAGATTTATTTGGGAGCGAGCAAGCGTGGGGTGAGGAGCAGAGGGAGAGGGAGAAGCCGGCTCCCCATTGAGCAGGGAGCCTGCTGTGGGGTTTGGGGATTGAATCCGGGGACTCTGGATTCATGACCTGAGCCGAAGGCAGATGCTTAACTGACTGAGCCACCCTGGCACCTCGTGG
Source organism: Mellivora capensis (assembly GCA_004024625.1). Taxonomy (NCBI): domain Eukaryota; kingdom Metazoa; phylum Chordata; class Mammalia; order Carnivora; family Mustelidae; genus Mellivora; species Mellivora capensis. The sequence goes on along the minus strand of PISX010001969.1, from coordinate 63,155 downwards.
GGTTGAGTCAATGAGTAGGAAGGCCATTTCAAAATATTACTGCAAATAGAGCAAATGTGGTATAGTGATTGTTTGCATCCCATTTAGCAGTTTGAAAGCAAAAGTTCATATTTAGTGAACATATTAGTAAACACCTTTTGAGTTAGTGTGTTCATTATGGCACATTTGGATGATATTAGTGCCTTGAAATCATCAAAATTACAAATATGCTTTTATTTAATCCAAGACCTGAAGGTAAAAACCATGGAATTTCTCTGTTTTCTTTAAAGCTGGAGATACAGATGACCCACCAAGAATTACGCAAAACCCTGTTATCAACGGGAATGTAGCCATGAGTGATGGGCACAACAACACAGAGGAAGATATGGAGGACGGTGAGTACACGCGGTTTACTTGCACTGGGCAGAAAACTATCAGAAACACAACTAGACGTGCTGTAGATTTCTTCCCTGAGTACTTCTGAGTTCCTTACGAGTAGCTAGTTTTCAGGAGGTTTGTATCTGAGGAAAATTTAGGAGACTGTTTTGGTTTTGAATTTCAAGATTAGCTGCAAATTTCAGGGTAAGGTGGTTCTCCCCAGCCTAGGTGAGAAGGTTTAAGTACAGAAGTTTGTAATTGATGGGGGTTTACTCAGGCTTGCAATTTCCCAGCCACTGTTAGTGTTCAGAACAAGTGTATCTTACTCTCCTTTCCTTTTTGTTTGCAGCAAGATACTTCTAGACATTGGAACTTGGCTTTCCATTGCATTCTTTTTGTAGCGTGTATCAGTTGTCTGTAGCTGATAATCCCTCCCTGCTCCCATTAGGTGTGAAGTCTGAATCGAGTTTTGGGCTTCATTCTCCCACACTAACTTTTGGTCTGTATCTTCTATGCAAAAAGTATATGCATAGGTATATGCATGGACATTTGTGCCCAGGAAATCACGTTCTTTCAAGGCTGTTTCTTCTTTATAATTTACCAGATAGGTGACCTGTACACTTAATTGCAAGGTCAAAGTCATGAAACAGCAGCCAGTAATCGCTTTATGCAGCCCCTGGAATCTTGCAGTGTAATATGAAACCATGTTCTGTCAAAAGCATGTCCATCCATCCTCATGAGGGTTGTGTCCTTCCCAGGGGAGTAACGGGGCAGTTGAAAGGAACCGTCAGTCACGGGCTGCACCACCAGAAGGACTGCTGTTCAGACCTCCTGCCAAAAGTTCAGCCTCCGTGAGAAACTGCAGCCGTAGTTGAGCGTTCTCTCACAGTGCCGTTTACCCCCTGGCAGCTGGCTGAGGCAATATCTGAGGAAGGTAAAGAGGCGTGGTCTACACCCCGCTGCTTTGTTACCTGTGGAGTGCGCTTTCCACTGTAGATCAAGGGCAATGGTGTGGGTGTGGTCTCTGGTCGCCGGGCTCTTGGTTTTATTGAGGACACCAGAGGTGCCGAAAGTGATTCAGAGAGTGCGGTTGGGAAGGTGTGGCCAGGCCCAGTGTGCAGGTGTGAGACGGTTCCAGTCCCTTGAGGAGCAGTAACTGGCCCACCCCAGGCAGAGAGCTCCCCGTCTAGTTCCACAGAGCAATTCCAAAGGAGTATTTCCTCGTGCGTGTTTTGGGGGGGGGGGCGGGGGCTTGGGAGGAGGTGCAGATGTAGATAAAGGGTAGAGTTTCTTGACCTTGGCACTGCTGCTTTTTGGGTGCATCATTCTTTGTTGTAGGGGCTGTCCTCGTCGTGATCGGATGCCAATGTCATCCCGCCCTTACGCCCTCTCCTTGCAGTCCTGACAACCAGAAATAGACACTGCCAGATGTCTTGGGGGGTTCAGAGTGCCTCATTTGAGAACCACTGTTAGGAGATCCGTAATGTACATAAAAACCCCTTTCCTTTTCAGGCAAATTTTACTACATTGGTAGTAGTAAATAATGTGCCAAACCATGGAACCTAATAGTGGAAATATTCCTGTAGTGAGTTACCAAATGGGGAAAGGGTATTAAAGGACAAAGCAGAGTGGTCTTCAGTAGCACCATGTTCCTGGTTTGGGATTTTAGGTGTCTTTTGAAAGGCCCAGTATAAGAGAGTGAAAAGATTTTTATCTCTTTGATGGTAAGGGGCGGGGAGGGAGATAGTTCTGGTTCTAGGAGTAGAAGCCTTAGTTGAAGGCAGCATTTTCCCAGACGTGATAAGTATTTTGAAACTCTTTTCTGTGGGATGTTAGCATGTGGTGAGACGTCTTGAGTGGTCTAGGAAGTTTGGGGGGTGCTGGGCCAACCAGAAGTCCCTATCGTGGGCTTCTCTGGGCTGTCTGCACCTTAATGTCTTTCTTCAAAAGACTTGTTTTGTTAATGATTCCCCAAGACTCTGAACTTTAGAAACCCTTTTCTTGAATCTCCTTCTGACATGGGAAAGTAGGGCACACGATCCAGGAAATGCTGGATTAGGCTTATCTACTGGGCAGAAGGGCCTTCTTTGGGAGGGGAGTTTCTCTGCAAAAGCTGAATGGCTGACAGCACAGACAGGTGTTGGGTTGAGATAGGGAGCGCATCTAACAGTCCTGGTAACGTGGGATTACGGGCCAGAGTCAGAATCATTTTCTGGTTGCACCTACCTATGCAACTTGGGTTTTAGTTTCTTACTCTGTTTTTCCGTAGTTGAAGAGGAGAAGTTTTAGAGTCAATGCAGCCTCAGTAGAAGGTGGTACCCATGAAACAAAAGTAATGTCTGGGGATTAAGTAGGACTTAAAAAGAATGAAAAACAGAGGTCTGATAAGAGGACTGCAAGAGCCCTGTCTGGGGACTCTTCAGGCTCAGCTTCTGGCTTAAGACAAAACAAAAGACTGTATCTCCCTCAGCCTTTTTTCCTTTTCCGAGCAACTGGACCCCGGGCTGGTTCATTGGCCTTTGCCCTGTGAAGATGAGGCCGGAGCATGAACGGGCGCGGGGGCGCTGCTGTGTGAGGGCAGGGGGGAGGTGGGGGGTGACCGAGTGTTGGGGCTGAGGATGTGGTGACAGCAGGGAGCAGACACGCATCGTCCTGCCCTGGACAATGCAACGCGCCGTGCAGTAGCGCGCCCAGTACCGCGTTCGGGCAGGTCGTAGAGGCTCTGCTCAGATGAAGCACTGATTCTGCGGGACGTGGGGCATTCCTCAGACTCCCACGTGAACGGCTTTCCTTTTTTTTTTTTTTTTTTTTTTTTTTTAAATTTTGTAGTAATTATAGACACAGGGAAGTCGCAAAAATAGAATCCTGGAGTAACTTTCACCTGTTTTCGTGGGCAAAGACATTTATGTCTCCTGTGATTGCTTATGGGAGTGTGCTCAGGCCAGGCCTTTCTGCCAAAGATGGGTTTCTAGCTCTTTCGTAGACCCTCTTGCCTTGACCTTCTGGTATATGATGTTATTTTTCATTTGTGTAATTAGTTATAAAGAGTTAAGAGCCGTAAGGCGACATTTTACTCACATGAAAGCTCATGTAAAACGTCTATTCAGGGTCTGTCCCGGGGATGTGCCTGGGACGTGAGGTGCAGTGTCAGTCCGCGCGTGTGAGCGGAGCGTGTGAGGCGGCGGCCGCGGGACCGCTCTGCCTCCGACGGGAGGGTTTGCTCTCGGCAGCGCGGTGCCCTCGGCGTGCCCTCTGCGTTTGTTGGGTCCTACTTAGTATTTAGGATGAATTCGGGGGTTCGATTATAAAGTGTGGGGGAGAACAAAAAAGCATTTAGGATACGTTTCCGTCTCTGTCTGTGTAAAAACTGAATCCGACAACGAATGGAATCGTACGGGAAAGCCAGTCGTTGAGTTAGAAGCGAGGCAGAGCTTCGGGACAGCGAGCTCTTCGGGGTCTCGTGAGTGCGTGCCCTGAGGTGATTTCTCATTTGGTTGATGGCATTTCTTTGGTCCCCATAAAGCAGGCCAGTTTGATTGGGCTCTGCATTTGGGGGTTGTTAAACTCTAGAATATGGCATTTTGTACACCAGAGGCAAGACCACCATTTAGGAGCCACAGATCTTGAGTACTGAAACCCACTGTGCTCGTTTTGTGAATCGCCTCGGATAAGATAAACCACAGCCTCCGCCAGCCTCAGTTCCCTTGTCTGCAAAGTGGGAGTGACATCTGTCTGGGGCCCCCTTGCAGGATTGAGGTGCAGCTCTCGTGAGTCTGAAATAGTGGCCCACTTTGTTCCTGAGCCGTTCTGACACATGACCTTGAACCCATCTCTTGGCCTTTTCGGGGACCTTTGCCTCTCCGAGGGGTTTAAGTCCTCGCTGCCTCTTGAAGAAGCTTGGGAACATACTGCAGCTCTGAGATGGGACGCCCCCTCTGGAGCAGCCCTTCCTTCCGAAGGGCCTGTGCCGCATGTGGAGCCGGGTTACATGGAGCCGAAACATTGGGGGAGGAAGAGTGTCGACACGAGGGGCCAGGGCCAGCTCTCACGCTTACTTTTGGTTCTTATTTCTTTGGTAAAGAATACTGCCCTCTCATGAGGATTGATGGACATGTTTTCTTCAGAGCAATTCAGGTAGTCGCACACATGCGTGCTTCGGAGCCCGAGGAGCCCGTATCCTGGGCACTTGGTTGTCTTAGCAAAGCTTGGAGACTGAAGGATTGAGGCAGCATGTCCTTACCATGCTCTTCCCCAAGCCCGAGAGCCTCCCTTGGCGCTTCATGGGCTTGGGGGTCAGGGATGCCAGAACAGCCCCTGGTGCAAACCAGGCAAAGCCTTCCGTGTTCCCTAGAGGGGCACACCTCTGATGGTTCTCGTCCCGCCTGGTGACCTGCAGCCTGTCTGCGGCCACGAGGTACCAAAGTGGAGAGAAAGCACGTAGAGGTCAGCATAGCACCTTGACCATGGGTAGCTGCTTCCTGGCGTTCTGTAACAGCGCCCTCCAGTAAGATGGCGCGGCGGCCTGGGGAGGGCTGCCCTCCACGGAGCGGAGAAGCGCCCACGCAGACGTGGCTGGGCTTGTCAGGGCTAATCAGCAGCCAGTGCCACCTGTAAATGCAGAGTCACATCTCAGTCAAAGGTGCAGTTTTAAAGTGTGACTTTTTTCCCCTCCCCAAGATTTTATTTACTTATGTGAGAGAGAAACAGGCTCCCCGCGGGGCAGGAAGGCCACTGCGGGCTCCACCCCAGGACCCTGGGATCATGACCTGAGCCGAAGGCAGAGGCTTAACCCACTGAGCCACCCAGGCAGCCCTAAAGTGGGACTTGTAATTGGAAGTCTGCTAAGAGAGAGGCACTCTATCCATACTCCACTTTCTATTGGAGGAAACCTTAATTCCCTAAATTGGCCTTCACGTCTTGTTGAGTAAATAATGTAACGATTTTTACAATTCATGTGGAGAAGAATACCAGTTTCTTTAAGTTAATCCCCCTTCAGGAGTCCAGGCTGGTATTTTCACAGAAATGGAGAACTGGTGAAGTTAACATTTATTTTGGGGCTCACTTCTTAGCAGTCTTGTCTCTCAAACAGCGCTGGGCTGCGGCGGGCATGGCTGTGGCACTCTCTCCGGATGCCCCATGGACCCTGTGCGCCCACAAGCACCTCGCCCCCCTCCCTGCTCCTCTGCAGACCGGGCCCAAGTCAGCTCTTTGCTCTTCCTCCCGGCGCCTCTGCCTCTAGCAGGTGTCCCACGAGCCGCTTCGTGCTGCCTTTGCGCGGCCTGTCCACTCACTGAGGGTGACTTGGGAATTGCCAGAGTAGAGTAGACCTTTCTTACAGGCCGAACTCTGGAACCGAGGAGGGCAGGCAGGTGCGTGTCGTTAGCCCTCTGGGTTTGGATTTCACTCACACATGAGCTTGTGTCACCGCACTGTTGTGGGTTATCAGTGCTTGGGAAGGATGCTCTCGCTTCCCGCAGTCAGGGTTGGCAGTTAGCTTGCGGGTTCCCGCAGGTGTCGGTTGTCCCACGCGGGGTCCCACGGCCGCCGGCCGTCGGTGCTGTTTGACAATGCCCGAGCCCTGTGATTGACACGGCCTTTTCTTGCAGACACGAGTTGGCGCTCCGAGGCGACCTTTCAGTTCACTGTCGAGCGCTTCAGCAGACTGAGTGAGTCGGTCCTTAGCCCTCCGTGTTTTGTGCGAAATCTGCCATGGAAGATTATGGTGATGCCACGCTTTTATCCAGACAGACCACACCAAAAAAGCGTAGGATTCTTTCTCCAGTGCAATGCTGAATCTGATTCCACGTAAGACAGTTTAAATGATGCGATTACAAACCCACAAATAGTTACGCTATGCGATTGAAAGCCCGATCTGATCGGCCTCTTTGAACTTAACGGTATTGAGTTTCCTTGCTGCCTCTACATAGCCCTTTGATTTTACATTCAATGAAATAAGTTCCCCTCCTTAAAACTCACTGGTAGGTATTCTGTCCAAATCAGAAAAGGTGTCTGTTTTTCTTGCAAATGAGAAAGTGAGGTTCACGTGTTAGGATCTTCCAGCCCATGGAACCTGGATCGGGCCCCTGTGCTCGGGCTCACTACTGAATTCCGGGCTTTGGTAGGTTATCAGTCACTGCCCAAAGGGAAAACTGTAGTCCAGGAAAATCCTCCATCCCGTGGCCTCCCCATTGTTGTGTTAACCAGTTCCTGTGTGTTGATTCAGAAAGATTGAATTAAAACATTCTTGGAGGGTATTACAACATGGACCTCTTCAGCTTATTTTAGGAATATTGTTTTGTTCCTGTCCTTTTTAAAAAGAAGTGTGTAATAAAATGTCTTCAAATTGAGAAAAGTCTTCATGGTCCCATTATTCAGATGAAACTAAAGATTAAGGCTTCACATTTTCTCCCCACTGATTCCTTCTCAAAAGGAGAAGGAATTAAAAACTGTCACTGTTCAGCATTTCTCAGAAGCTTAGTTGACATTGTTTGAAGGGGTCCCTGGATCACTAGGTCACCATGTCCTTCTCGTTCCCTATCGAGGAGCCCATGAGAAGGCTGCTTCCTTGGACCATGATTGTGTGGTCACCCCCAGACGGTGGCCCTTTGGAGCTCTCATTGAAGGCTGTTACCCAGAGGGCACTGGCCCTCCCTGTTCTGTCCAGGCCCCAGGGAATGCAGTCCGTTTCCTTGGGCTCTTGGCTGGAATGGGTAAAAAGCGCGAAGCCAGGTGTGTGCTGCAGCCAGGACTTGTGTGTAGGTTAAATTTTTTCTTCCCGTGTTCCCATTATGATCTGGTTTCTGGTGAGTATTTGGGCTACACATTAGTCCAACAGACAACTTCATGCTGATAGTCATTGGGGAAACAGCGAGCGGGCCGTGTTCAGCATGGCCGGCCCGAGCCAGCATAGTGCCGCCCGCTACCGACGCTGCGCTCAGGTTCTAGCTCCGAGCCCTTAGTGGACCTTTCAAGGGCTGTAGCCTTTCGGTTTTTAGACATGGATCCAGAGGCCCTTGACCCACCTTGACAGCAGCAGGGGCTCTTGTGCTGCTGCTTGGAGTCCCCCAGGAACAGTGGCTCTGCTTGGAGCAGCCGGCGCAGCTCTGCTGCTGTGAGGGGGGTGCTCCTGGAGGGCACAACTCTCATCTTCTGTCACGTTCTGTCACTAATACCCGGAGTAGATACTAAAACTACCATGTGACCAGAAAACCAGCCTCTCATAGAATCTGAAGACCAGTATCTAAAATTCAGAAACTTTTGTTTTACTGGTAGCAATAAAAAAAAAAAAAGAACCTGACCTAAAACTTCGTAAAGAAATTAAAATGAATAAAACCACAGTTCAGATCACTACAGGTAGCTTAGGAGCACCCCAGACTCTTTTAGCTGTGTTCACCCTTAGAGGCAAACGTGTCGCTCTCCCAGCTCCTCCCACCCCTCCCAAAAAATAAAAGAGGAAAAAGGAAAACTAATGTGGGAAGTTCTGTGTACTGTGTTATTGAAGTGAGCAGGCGTCCGTTAAATGGGTCAACTGAGGCTTAGGTTTTCCTTGAACAGGTCGTGGTCCTGCCACGCGCAAGCCGTGCTGAAGATCATAAATTACAGAGACGATGAGAAGTCGTTCAGCCGCCGCATTAGCCACCTGTTCTTCCACAAGGAGAACGATTGGGGGTTTTCCAACTTCATGGCCTGGAGCGTAAGTAACCGACTGTTTACACGGAGTGATCTGAGCCTTACTCCTTCCCGAGTTCCTTCACTCCTCAGAGCCCGTGTCTTCTAGCATCAAAACCTGTGCTTCCTAAGTGGGGCAGGTGTTGGAACCATGTGTCCTCCAGTTTGCTGGCTGAGGTTTTAAGCAGCCGACAGGGCAGTATTGGTGGGGGGGCGGGGCGCACCCAAGTCGGGCATGGTTTCGGGGAACCTCCTCAGTTCTCAGGCCCAGGAGTTTTGGCTGCTCTTGGGAGAGGTGGAGCCCAGGAGCGTGTTATCAGGGGTGTCCTGCTCGGCCCTCCGGCACTGGATCCCTGGAACCTCTCTGAACCCTTGCTCTGGGGACCGGGCGCTGGTGCCTCAGGCCGAGCCCTGGAGCAACCCCCAGTGCCTCCCGGATGCTTCCTGGAGGGATCTAGCCCTTGCCGGTCTTGTTCAGAGGAAATTAGTTAAAGCAGATCAAAACACTGCAAAATCAGAAGCACCATGTTGGGGTTGGAAAAAGTAGTGTTTTCCTCTAATACGTAGAGGGCACTGGGGTAATTGTTTAGAACGAAGTAAGCATTTGTGTGTTCTTATGCAAGTTGGATATTCTTATTTTTTATAGGAAGTGACTGATCCTGAGAAAGGATTTATAGATGATGACAAAGTTACTTTTGAAGTCTTTGTACAGGCGGATGCTCCCCATGGAGTTGCGTAAGTTTTTCTTTAATTGGGTGCTCTTAAGAACCACCTTTTGTGCTGTGATGAGAGAAGCACTAGCATGTGAGCAGAGACACACATACTTAACAGATATGCACCCTCTCTGCGCTTGCCCACACAGTTGGGGGGTGTGCGGCTCTGTATGCCAGCCTCACGTTCACTCCTTTGCTTGGCCTGTTTTCTGGAGCGGTTTCTGTAGGCCGGACACTGCTGTGCACTAGGAAGGTGATGGTGGTCGGCAAGATAGCCGTGCATTTCTGTCCTCAAACATCCAGACCGGTGGGGCAGTTCATAAATCCTGCAGAGGAAAGGCCCAGATTTTACTCTGAAGAGGGCAGAGATGGGAAGGTCTGGGAGCGGCAGGTCTTTGAGTCAGGAAGCAGGGGTGGAATGGGTGGGTTGAAGATGATGAGGAAGGTGGACCCCAGCTTGGAGGACTGGCAGGAGATGCGATGATTGCTCAGTGGTGGGAGGTTTGTGGGCATGAGGCAGTGTTCGGCCTTACAGGAGGCATGGAGGGGTGCGGGGCTACTCGGCAAGGGGGGGAAGAGGTTGGGGCAGGGAGAGCAACAGGAGCCAGGAGACCAGCAGGGAAGGCTGGGGTTGGGTGGTGCATCCTGAAGGTGTGGAGGTTGAGCCGGAAGCTGGACTCCGGCTGTGGGGCCCTGCTGCCTTGTCCAGGCCCCAGGGTGAGGCGGTGAGTGCAGTCTGGGAAGACGCTGAGTGGCAGACACCCGTTTCTTGCTCCCCTTATTTTGTCTCCACTTGGCCCTGCTCTGGTAAGAGCACGGGTGTGGGTTGACCCAGATGGCCCGGGGCCGGGAACTGTGGGGCAGCGGAGGAGGAGCTGTTACTTAGTCCGGGTCCTGGCTGGTGTGGCCTGGGGCATGTGCAGGAAGAATCCAGCTTTTCCTGAGCCTTTTCAGAGCTCAGGTTAGATCCAGACATCAGGACTGGAAGCACGAACAAGAAGATTAGATTTCTGTGGGTTTTTACTCCCCCCCTCCAATTTTGAAAACCTTCCCCTTTTTTTTTTTTTTTTTTTTTAAATTTTTTTTTTAATTTATTTATTTGTCAGAGAGAGGGAGAGAGAGGGAGAGAGAGCGAGCGAGCACAGGCAGACAGAGTGGCAGGCAGAGCCAGAGGGAGAAGCAGGCTCCCTGCTGAGCAAGGAGCCCGATGTGGGACTCGATCCCAGGATGCTGGGACCATGACCTGAGCCGAAGGCAGCCGCTTAACCAACTGAGCCACCCAGGCGTCCCAACCTTCCCCTTTTTTAATGATGCTACTTTTCTTGACTAAAAAAGTAGATTGGGTTTTCCAGCCTTACCAATCACAGCAGATTTCTTGCTTTAGTCTTATCAAATCTGTTCAGCCATTACTGCTTAATTTTTGATTGTAGTTTCTAAAATAACCATCTATAATTTAGGATTCTTGCATTTTCTTGCCAATTTTTAAAATTCTCCATGGATGCATTCACACACGCAGATACACACACTCACACACACTTGAGCCACGGCCTTTTGGCACCTCTGAGTGTGGCAGCAAGGTCATAGGCTAATCCCTGGAATCACAGAGTACTATGGACCCCGGGCTCAGCCAGCAGTAAACATCTCCTCTAGGGTTGGTCATGCCTGGTGGCAGTCATGTTTGTTCATGGCTTCGCGTTATATACAGAGGGTGATGGGGAAGGGGGTGGCTTCAGCTGGCATTCTCTCTAGCTTCCTGTGACGATGGGGGCAGTGTGCAGCACAGGCTGCTAACTGAGAAAATACACCTTTTCTCCTCAGCAACCACCACTGTAGACTAGGGAGAAAGGGAACTGGGAGTTGAGAAGCCCGAACTCGAATTTGCCCCAGTGTACATGCTTGTCTTTGCTTCTCTGTATAACTGCAAAGAGAGGGCTTCCGAGTGTGCATTTCTTGCTGACTTCACATGTGACCTAGTATGTATGCAGTGGACCCACACGGGCCAGTCACATAGGATTCACCGTTGTGAGGGAGTGCCGTGTTGGACAAAGAAGGCAGGGCTGCCGTCAGCGGCGTTAAGCTGCTTCTCCAGTGCTGGGATCGTGCACTTGGGCGAACAGAGCCCGTGATCGTGCTAAGAACTCCTGGCCCTGGTGCCCTCGGTGCCTGGGTGCCTGGCAGTGAGTTTCTCCCTCGGAGGGGTGCGTTGGCCGTTGTTCCCGTGTCAGGACGGTGGGCAGGAGGTGATGGTGCACGGCAGCGCAGGGGCTCGCTGGCGTCTCGCCGAGTCGCTCCACACACACTGCAGAAGGGAGGAGGTGTCCTGTGCGGTTTTTCCCTCAACCTCCAACTGATCTTGTAGGTGGGATTCAAAGAAGCACACGGGCTATGTCGGTTTAAAGAATCAGGGAGCGACTTGTTACATGAACAGCCTGCTGCAGACTTTATTTTTCACAAATCAACTACGAAAGGTAAATGGATGGTATTTCTCCCCCTCAACCTTCCACCCACCCTGTTGCTCAAGTCCTAAGGGACAAGCAAAGTCCTGTCACCCGACTTTGCCGTGTCCCTCCCAGTACCACAGTGCTGTCTCTAGAGAGGGCCCTTTTTTATGCGAATGCGTACCTTTATTCCTCAGTGCGTGGACACTTGTGAAGCTAACTTGAGTGATGAAAAGTTGGCTGGCTAACAGACATGGGGCTCTGTGGCCCCGAGATAGTTTGTTTTTAATACAAAAGTCATTAGCAGCAACAATTAAAAGTTCTATATAAAAACTGAATGGACAAAGCCACTGGCCGTGAAGTCTTATTTTCACTTACAGGTAAAACATAGGCTCGTGAGAATACTAATAAAAACCACAGACCTGCCTTCGCTCTAATGGAAGCTAGCTAGTCGGCTGTCCCTTTGGAATGCCGTGTGAACAGCACAGAGCGGTGCAGGCAACACGGGCTCCTGGTTGTCGGGGGGCCGCTGGCTGGTTTGCTGGCTGTTCCTGCCCCGCCGGCACTGTCGGTCGCTGCCCCGACAGGACGGTGTCGCGGGGACAGGCGGATGTGGGTCATTGCAATGACACTTAGGTCTTACCACAGCATCTGTTCACAAGTACCGTTAAGCTAAAAAGCGTGGCTTTAAGAGGTAGGAAATAAAAGTGGTTCTCTTTGGATGGTGAGCCGCAGGTAATTTTTTAAATTCGTTTTTACTTTCTTGTGTTTTTTATACTGCCTCTAAAGACTTTCATGATTATTGTTTTTAAAAAACTTCTGACCTGTTTTGGGGGATAGTTAGAAGCCCTATCCACTACCTTAAGCCGTTGTGATATTAGAAATGATGCTTTCACGTAAAATTCCATTTTTATTTCTTAATCATTTTAGGCTGTGTACATGATGCCAACAGAGGGTGATGATTCCTCCAAAAGCGTCCCCTTAGCGTTACAAAGAGTGTTCTACGAATTACAGCACAGCGATAAGCCTGTAGGAACAAAAAAGCTAACAAAGTCCTTCGGGTATGTATCAGAAATCTGCCTTTCCTTCTTCCTTCTCCAAGGAAGAGTCATGAATGCATAGTAGGAGGATGGAGAGCAGAGTATAGGCATTTAAGTACGCCCAAGTATTTTTATCGCCGTACTTGGTTTGTTCTTTTAGGACATAAAGGCTCTGTTTTAGAATTTTGCTTGAGACCTGATTTACCACGTAACGATGTCCCCTCACACACAGCAAGATGTTCAGAGGAGGACAAAGCTGTGGTGTCTTGCTAGAATCTGGGGTGTCTTTATTTTTATTTATTTATTTATTTTCCCCAGGGTGTCTTTAAACCAGGGCCCCCCGAAATAACCTCCAAAAATGAATTTCAGAATAATGGCTGATTATGCGGTTTACTTTATTAAGTCTGATTTGCTTAATATGCTCGTACTTGAAAAGCGGAGAATTAAATATAAATGTTCCTTCTCTCTTTCCAAGGTGGGAAACCTTAGATAGCTTCATGCAGCACGATGTTCAAGAGCTGTGTCGAGTGGTAAGTTCTGTGCCGAAATTGTACACTCCTGAACACTGACTGCGGCGGAGCACTGTCAGACGCCGTGGCCCAGCTCAGACCTGCTTCATGCCACACGCGCCCGTCCTCAAGCGGGGCAGAACCAGGCCAGGAAGGAGAGGCAGCGTCTGTCTCATTTACGAGCCAGAAAGAATGAGCGGAATTGCTGTTGGAGAGGGCAGTGTGAGGGGAAACTTGGATTTACAGAACAGGAGGTAGTATGGTGTGATTTGTTAAACTGGTACGTCTGCCCCAGTTACTAATCCAAGAAACCGCAGACTGGCCTAAGGAGCTGTCCCGATCCCCCTGCTTCGCTGTTAGGATCGGGACTTCCATTGTCTCTCCGGAGTGTCCAGACTCCCCCTTGGCACAGAGGTTCTAACTGGGGCAGCCCTCTGTGCGGGTGATTCTCCCCAAAACCGTCTTTAGTCAATAGCAGATTCCCGTCCTTCCAGTTGTGGTCAGAGATGCACATAGAGACACACCCACACCCACAGACATACACTCTCACACACACACACACACACACACACACAAAACATGAAATGGTTATTCAAGGTGATTGGCTGGGCAAGGTGTGTTTTCTTTTTTGCAGCACTAGCTGGATTGAATCCAGTTCATTAAATATCCATGGACAAACCAGTCAATCCTGTTGACAGGCTCAACCTCATTAATCTCTTGGTGTGGACCAATACGAGTTAAGTTTAGTGCTCAATTTACATGCTTTTCCACAGAGGTAAAATGAATATAAAAAATGCTTCTAAAGGCACTACAGATTACTAATTCATTCCAAAGGCTGTACTGAGGTTAATCTCAACTGTTGCATGTAGATATTTTTGTAAATATCCAACCAAGGAAGAAGACTTTGTATGTTTTCATAATTGCATGCTAAAGGTCATAATATTTATAGTCTAGAACTCCTTTGACCGTTGAAATTTCCTAGTCAAGTTTCAAATCACTGTAAGTTGAGCATAACATTTTCTTAAAGTCACAACTTTCTCTTCCAGTTGCTTGATAATGTGGAGAATAAGATGAAAGGCACGTGTGTGGAAGGCACCATACCTAAATTATTCCGAGGCAAAATGGTGGTATGTGGTTACCAGCTTTCAATAATGATCTTAAGCGATTTAAGAATGTGAGTATTTTGACAATTAATACTTAAGCCATCTTATTTTCCTTATTTGTAGTCCTATATCCAGTGTAAAGAAGTAGACTATCGATCTGATAGAAGAGAAGATTATTATGATATCCAGCTAAGTATAAAAGGAAAGAAAAATAGTAAGTTCTGTGTACATTTTGGCACGACCTTTTGCTCATTTCTGTTTTGCTTTAATGCTTCATTTACCCGAGTGGTTTTTCATTGAAATACTGCTCAGAGAAGGTAGCCCGAGTGACGAGTGTGCGCAGCTCGCTCAGCGCACACGGGCTTGGTCCCCCATCTGGCTCAGGCCACACGGCGTGGCTGCCTAGATGCCGGTGCTTCCCCACCCCGACCTCCCCTTCTCAAAGGAAACCGCTGTTGGGGCTTTTAACCTCTCCTCCTAGGTTGCGTTTGCACACTTGAAATATTTCCAGTGAGGGAATCGTGGTGGGTTACAGCCTCTGCTCTGCACTTCTCTGCATCATATCCATAAGAAGTGATAGTGGGTTCGTTTTCACCACTTGATGGTGGCCCATGTGGGGGGTGCATCATAGGCATGTTGAAACCATCCTTTCCTTGATGTGGGGACTTCAGTGTGGGGCTCTTGTGCCTAAGGCTCCTTGACTGTTTTGTGCCCAGTTCTGGTGCACGTGTTTGCGTTCACGGTGAGCGGAATTGTTGGCTCTGTAGCGGAAGCCAGCAAGCTTCCCAGCTCAGTTTCTTAGTTCTAGTCCCTCCAGCGCTGTGTGAGAGCAGCCACTGCTCCCCAGCCACAGTGGAACTATCAGCTCTCAGACCAAACATTCTGATGGGAGTAGGATGCCCTCTTAGTTTTTTAGTACACGTGTCCCTGAAGGTCATCGATATTATCACCTTTCCACATGCTTACTGGCCATTTGGATATCTTCTTGAACATCAGGAACGTATTCAGTAGTGACTTAATGTCGTCATTGAGCAATCCTGTCACCTGGGATTTATGGGTCTGTGTGGATTTACTTGTCATCCCAGGCTCTTTTTCCCAGTTTGTTTGCATGTCTGGGCATCTTATGGATGCCTGCCGTGGTGGTTTGTGTCACTGGGTGTTGGGGATCCTTAACCTTTTGTTCTGGCGCGTGTTGAAGTAACTTGCACATAGTGTGGTTCTTCGGAGGCTCATTCTGTGCTCCGTCAGGCAGGAGCCCCGCAGTGTTCAGCGAGGGCTGATTGGCCCCGCGGCTGAGGCAGCACCGTCCCGAGTCTTCTGCCTGGAGCTCCATGTGTGAGGGGCTCGTTGCTGTGGCTGGGGGAGCAGAGACCATTCTCAGGCCTGCGTGAGCTCCGGGGCCTGCCCCCCCCATCTTTTGGGTGGTTCTTTCTCTGGCCCCGGATGGTATCTGCCCTGTGTCAGAGGGTTGCTGGGCCCTGTGTGGGTTTCTCTTCCGCACGTGAGCTGGGACGGGGGACAGGCTCTTTCCAGATCCCAGTCCTGGACTGCCCGCTGTCCAGGGTGTGAGTTTGTGCAGCACAGGAGAGCGAGGCCCGTGCGCGTCTTTCCGGCTGGAGTAGCACAGGAGGGCTTCTGCGTGCGCTCGGGGTGCTTGCCTGGCGGCGTAGCTGAGTTGCTCCCCTGCATGGGGCTCTCCTCTGTTGCTAAACGGCATTTCAGAATTTTGAGTGAAATCAGCCTGTTCTCTGCTTTTTGTGTTAAGAATACCTGCCCTGACATCCAGCTGTTCTCTTACCTGTTACTGTTTTATCTTTTCTCTTGATCCGTAATCCACCTAGAATGGTTTTCTGCCCGTGGTAGGATGTCAGGCCTGCTCCTCCGCATGCGGGTCTCTGGTGAACCTGTCACGTTCTCCCCAAGCTCTGCACCTCTGTCAGCAGTCGGACGTTCTGTCCGTGTGGATTTGCTTTTAGATGCTGCCTTCTGGTCCACTGGTTGCCCTTGGCGAATTCTCCATCTTCCCCACGCCCCCTAGCTTTGTTGTGGTTTGATTGACAGAATTGTAAGCTGTTTGGAGGGAGCCTTGTGATTCTCCTGGACACCCTGTGAGAGGAGCACTCCATCCCGGTGAACACACCTGTCCCTGCGCAGGGTCCTCTGTGTGCGCGAGGCAGGGCATTTGAGTTCTGCTCTCATAGCAACGGGAGGTTCTCGGCTCAGTCCCTGTGTTTGATGCTAGGTCTTGGCCCTGATTCATCTTACTCATGTCCCAGCCTGTCCCTCCCGTTCCCATGGTCCCGCTCTCTTCCTGCCCCGCTTCAGCTGTAGCTTTATGTATGCTAAGTGTTTGGGTCGGAACCATGTCTGTGTTCTTAGAGGTTCCGGACTTCTGCGGAGCCGTGGGTGGGGGGCGGCGGGTCGCAGCAGGTGTGGCAGGTCTCGGGCAGGGGCGGGGAGCCACCCAGGGCTCTCGTTCCTTCGGCTCTCCTCCCCTGCCTGCCGGAGGGTTCTGGGACGCCTGCGTTACCCTCAAGGCTCCAGTGAAATCGTCGGCTGACTTTCTTCTCTTTCTGTCTTTCAAGTATTTGAATCATTTGTGGATTACGTGGCTGTGGAACAACTAGACGGTGACAATAAATACGACGCCGGGGAGCACGGCTTGCAGGTAACGTGGGAACCGTGTGCCGCCTTCCCCGTCACTGTGTTTTCGTGTCCTTTGTTTCAGTTGTGGATGAAACAGGCATTTGTACCTTTTCATCCATTGCTCGTGGTTAGAGCTCAGGGTTTTATCCTTCGTGCAGACGCTGTATTCTGGGGCCTCCGATCGCGCCGCTGGTGGGGCTGAGCTGCGGGCGGGAGGCTGACATGCAGCTTCTTGGGTAGAGCCGTCCCCCAGCACGTGGGAGACCCCGTGCCCCCGTTGGGAGGCGTCTTCTCTGTGGCGTCTGTGACGCTGCCCCTCTCCCTGGTTTCCGCCGGGAGCTTTTCCTCTTCTAGCTGCAGCAGACGTTCTGACTCTCCAGGACTGCTGGTTCGTGGTGGTTCGCGCTTGGGCGCGCGCGTGTGTGTGATGGAGCTCGTTTTCTCAAGGACCGGGACCTGTAGAACGAGGAGTGCATTTCCTTTCGCTTGTTCTGTGAATACGTGGTGTCCCTGCTTGGTTCCCACAGGCACTGTCAGCTGCTGGCAGAGCAGCGAGCTTTGTGCACGAGGGACGTGCTCGGGTGGAGAGACACGGACCGTGGCCTGTCCCGGCTGCCGTCAGGCGGGTGTGAGTGGGTCAGCGGCGTCCTCACGGATGCAGCCGACACGTGGGCTCAGCAGTTCGTGATTCCCCGCACCGTCCCGCGTGTCCCGAGCTGGCTGACTTGGAACGGTGTCCCCGCCTTGCGGGGCGTCGCAGGTCAGGGTCTGCGTTGTGTGTGGCTCAGAAAGTCACTTGGCAAACACGTGGCTGAGATGTGTTCAGGAAACACTTCAGCGACTCACAAGAGTTGTCCTGTCACACCGGGTAGTTTGGGGTCTGGGTAAGCAGTACCTGAGAATCATGACCTCGGTGGACTGTGGTAGAGAAACGGTTCTTCTCTCGTTCTTTGAAGCTGTATGGAAACCATGCCGTGCCTTTGTGTGGCAGGCTCCTCGGGCTTTCATTTTTCTTGGCAGAGCTACTTTGTCCTCTCGAGCACGTTCAGGAGACATCAGAGCGCCTTGCCTGTGGCTTGTCACAGGCCCAGCTCCGGCTGGACGGACCTGGGCCTGGAAGGAAGGTGTGACTGGGAAGCTGAGCTGGGATGAGAGCCCCGTGCTCTGGTAGTAGTAGGGCTGGGCAGAGGCTTATTTTCTTGAGGAAATGAGTGTCGGCTGAGGTGTGGCCCGGGGTGTGGGAGCTGTGGAGTCGGGCCCCCCAGAGGAGGCCTTGTTGAGAAGCGGGGCGCGTCCCGCTGCACACAGGCCGCGTTGCTGGTGTGAGGGTCTCTCTGCTGCCGAGCGAGGACCGTCTCCAGAAGTGGGTTGGACTGTAGGCGCCGAGCTTGTGTACTCTGCGTCATGTGCTCGGGGATGACCGTGCCCAGAGTGGAGGGGCACGAAGCCGCCAACCAGTGTCGTCCGCTCGGGACCCGTGAGCGGCCGCACTCGCCCCAGCCGGGGGTCCTTAAGCGCGCCTGCTCGCGCGTCGCTGCAGCCCCAGCTTCTGCTGCTCCAGTGCACGATCTTCTGTGTGTCCCCTGCTTCCCGTGGTATGGAATGACCGTGTAACACGGCAGCTAGTGGTGAAGCCCTAACTTACTTAGCTGCTACCCCGTTGTTGGGCATCAGAATATAATCCGGAGTGAGTCGCACGCAAGCTACTTCAGCAAACCTGAGAAAGATCTAAGCGCAACAGTGGACTTGACTTTTTGGTTGAGGCGTCGTTGACGTGCAGCATTGGTTTGCTTGGGGAGGGCCGCGCCGGGATGTGATGTTCACGAGCTCTGACCCTGGTGCGCCCTTCCTATCTGGGACCTGTTCTGTAACCAGAAGTTTGGATCTCTTGACCCCCCTCACTTCTAGTGCCCCCTCCCACTTCCTATCCCCTGTCCTCTGACAACCACCAGTTCTCTGTTTGAGCTTGGTTGTTTTCTGTGTTTGTGTGTGTGTAAGTGTGTAAGATTTTATTTACCTGAGGGAGAGAGGGGTGTGGAGAATGTGCAAGCTGGGGGGAGAGGGAGAGAGTCTCAAGCAGACTCCCCTGAGCGTGGAGCCCAACAAGGGGCTCGATCTCACGACTCTGGGATCATGACTCAAGTGAAACCAAGAGTCGACGCTTAACCACCTGAGCCACCCGTGAGCCGGTTTCTTCAATGGCATTTTAAACGCACCGTAGCTGGACACCTGAAGCCCTTCCTCTCCCACCGAATCTCGCTGACCGCTGTTGCTGTCCTTGCTTCAAGGACTAAGTAGGGCTGAACTAAACTTGCATTTCTTTTTCAATGTTCAGGAAGCAGAGAAAGGTGTGAAATTCCTAACTTTGCCACCAGTGTTACATCTACAGCTGATGAGATTTATGTATGACCCTCAGACGGACCAAAATATCAAGATCAATGATAGGTAATCTATAGTGGGGTGTGAAAGTTAAGATTGAATCATCGCCTGACTTCGGGGGTCAGTCTCAGTGTTTCGTTTGGTCTTTTTATATTTTCAGTCCATCTCTGATGTATTTAGGTCTCTCTCCTGCCTCAATGTCCCAAGAACAATGGCTTTAAAAGGAATATTTCCCTTAAGGGATTTCAGGGGCTGCTGCTCCCATTACTCGCTCTTAGGGATCCCCAGCTTCCTCCATACTGTGGCAGATAAGGTCCCTGAGGGGAGGGGACTTTCTGCTCTGCCTGTTCTGCATTCAGCAGAGCGTCACTTTTACCTTGGGAGTGGAATTTGATGTTGTATTTGTTTAAATAGCGTTCTGCCAACATTTTGTAACTGCTCAGTTGGTATTCTAGAATGTGCTGGAATTTTCAGGAAGGTGATGTATGTGTGTGCCTTATTACGGGTGTTTCCCCCATTCTTACAATGCCAGTTAAAAAGAATGATAGTAAATACTTTATCTGGTTTTCAATACGGAAGTTTTGTCCTGGTTCGTTTGGGCACAGGAGGTTGGTTAGTCACTCATCAAACTGGAGAGAGGACGGACCCAGTCAAGTTATTTGCCACCAGCTGGCTCTTTGCTCTTTCATTTTTGCCCATCACTGTGGAGTCTCTAAGAAGCCGTCTCCACCAGACCTCACAGACTGGCAGCCTGCAGACTACAGCCAGCCTGCTGGTGTGTTTCTTTGGGCCCTTACCTTGCTTTTGTTTGTTTTTATTGGCATTAGTTGCCAGCATGAAAAAAAGAAATCATGAGATTTTGCATAAAAGCCCAGATTTCTGGCGTCCTTTAGGAATTCTGAACATTTGGCAGAGCAGCCAGGATTGCTGAGGGCGGCACTGGGCTGGGGTGGCTGCCCCTCCAGGCTCCGTGTGCTTGATGTCCTCCGAGTCCTTGCCAACCCGCCTCTCAGGGCACTCCTCCTGATTAACTTTGACCGTGTTGTTAAAATGTGTATGGACCCCAATCATTTAAAGACAAGTCAAGTCCTGTATGTGAACTAGAAATCACGGGGCAGAGGGAATCCTTTCTTCCATGTCTTACCTGTTGAGATCTGATGTCCCATGCTTCTCAGACTCACAGTATGTGCTCTGTGGTCTACAAGCTGGGCAGTCAGAATTACTCATTAGTAACATTGGAATTATCCACATCCTAGTAAAGTCATGGTGTATGTTTATCAAAGACTGGCCATTGTGTAATATCTTCAATTTAAAATTCTGTCCGGCATCTCCGTGCATTTGGAGGCATTTTCCTGCTACCTAGCTTCAAGTTTGTTCTGGTGTCTGAGTAATTAACGTGTTCTGATGAATGGGAACTGCTTCAGAAGTAGTTCATGGGACCTCCCGAGTCCCACTGATACTTCCCTTTCCAGATAAACATTAGCCAGTAAATTAGACCGTCTAGCAATAAATAAAAGCCTAAAGGTAAACTATTTCACGTGTGAATGAAACCTGGATTTCTTTAAAAATGTTTTTTGATAGGTTTGAATTCCCAGAACAGTTACCACTCGATGAATTTTTGCAAAAAACAGATCCTAAGGACCCTGCAAATTATATTCTTCATGCAGTCCTGGTTCACAGTGGAGATAATCATGGTGGACATTATGTGGTTTATCTGAACCCCAAAGGGGACGGCAAAGTAAGTGCTCGGCAGGGGGTGGAGTCGGATGTGATGGCGTGTAGGGCATTCACCCTGACCTTGAGCTGTGCCTTTGTCCGTGTCTGTCGGGTGGCCTGGACAGCGAGGGATCCCACCCGGGCCTCTGGGGTATCTGTGGGCTCTCGTGCATTAATTGCTGCTACTTCAGAGGTGAATAGTAAATCACTGATTATACGTTGTGTGCCTCTCGTTATTAGTGTCGAGCTTGGCCCTTTATCCCTTCGTATGTCCAGTGAGGCATGTATTTGGCACTTCCGGATGCCAGCAGAGTCCTCCCCATGGCCCGGGCCTGGGTGGGGGCCCCTGTCGATTGTAATCCCTCTGGGTGCCTGGTGGTCCGCACTTTGTGACGCACTGTCTTCCCCTGGTTTGCCTGGATCTGCTCTCATAGTCTTCCCCAGGGGACCAGGGTGTCCTCGGGGTCCGTGTCCCCAGGACCCTAGGGCCAGTGAGGAACCGAGCAGAAGTCAAGCCCGCCTTGCTTGACCTGAGAGTTGGTGGAGGGACCCGCAGGGCACCAGACCACAATGAGCCTTTCACTGTGAGATTTAGTCACTGATCAGTATAACGTACAATTCTGCGGACTTTTATTTAAGTCAGGCCCTCACTTGCTGAGATAATATGTCATGATAGGATCAAATGTCCCCTTTTAATTTCATAACTACACCATAAAATTCAGCTTTACCAGCAGAGGGAGGTGTGCCCTGTATGGTTATCTCAAATCTGTAAAGACTTGTATGGTCGAATGATTCCCAGTTGAAGTGGGCTGTTGGAGTGTAAGAACAGCCAACAGACGTGCCTTCCCAGTCCTCCCGAGTGCCGGCCAGGGTCGGCCGGGGTGCTGGGCAGCTCGCTGGAAGCCCCCTGGTTCGGCACATCCTCGGGTCCCTTGTTTTAGGAAAACCCCACCTCTTCCCCTGTGTGCTTTATCTCTGCACGTCTCCTTGCTCTCCCTGCCAGTGGTGTAAATTCGACGATGACGTGGTGTCCAGGTGTACGAAGGAGGAGGCCATCGAGCACAACTACGGGGGCCACGACGACGACCTGTCCGTGCGGCACTGCACCAACGCCTACATGCTGGTGTACATCAGGGAGTCCAAGCTCAGTGAGTAGCGCCCCTTGCTTGGCCCGGCTCTGTGGGCCTGAGTCCCCGCTTCCGGGGTGCTGTCCTCCGCCGGGCCGTGGCTCTCTGGCTCCCGCGGCCTGCAGGCCAGCTGGGCGGGGCGTGTGGGGTTTCATGTGGACTCTCGGTCCCGAGGACTTGGATTTGAAGAAGATGACTGTGTTGACGAGGACATGGTATTGGGGTCTTATGAGGAGGTGAGCGACCGTACTTTGTCGTGCAGGTGAGGTTTTACAAGCCGTCACCGACCACGACATCCCTCAGCAGCTGGTAGAGCGACTCCAGGAGGAGAAAAGGATCGAGGCGCAGAAGCGGAAGGAGCGGCAGGAAGCCCACCTCTACATGCAAGTGCAGGTCGGCCCCCGAACCCAGCTGCGCGCTGTCAGCGCAGGGGTGCCGCGTGCGGGGGGCGGGGGGGGGCGGGGTGAGGGCCCCCGGGGGCGGCTCGGGAGGGCCGGCTAACGGTGGCAGGTGGTGCTCCAGGCCGCGGAGAAACGTAACTGGTGACAGGGAAGAAAGGAGACCTGGACAGGGAGGTGAACTTCCAGAAGGTTTGGGTTCACGGTTCGGTTGCTGCTTTCCTCAGGTGGGGTTCCTGGGAAGAGAAACGCGCTGAGCCTCCTGGCCGGGCCTGGACAGGAACCCGAGGCCGCCAGGCAGTGGGCTTCCAGCTCGCCCTGCAGGGAGGGGGCGTGAGTGTGGGGGGCGCGGGTGTTCGTACGTTCTGACTCAGCCCCCGATTTCGTCCTCCGCCATCTTGGTTCTTCTCTCCTTGGGTCTCCTGAAGAAGGGTGCTAGAAACAAGGAGATTAGCTCTCTTGAGCATGTTACTGTTGAAATTTGTTGTGCTCTGGGTGGTCTCACGGTTGGAAACTCTGTAGCGTGTTTGCTGTGTATTTTCAGATAGTTGCAGAGGACCAGTTTTGCGGCCACCAAGGAAATGATATGTACGATGAAGAAAAAGTGAAATACACTGTGTTCAAAGTGTTGAAAAACTCCTCCCTGACTGAATTTGTCCAGAACCTCTCTCAGACCATGGTGAGTACTGGCCAGTCTGGGGGTGGTTGTTTTGACCTCCAGGTTCTGCCTCCTTTCCTCACTCACTGGACCAGTGGGGACCAGGCCTTCAAGCCCTGGCGTACTGGGGACCCTGGTGGGGGCAGTGGGCTGGTGGGTGGTCTCTGTTGTCCGTGTCAGCAGGGAGAGCTCTGTCGTTTGGTTTCTTCTAATCCTGGAATCCTGGCATGCATGAGGAATTAAAGTACGAGCTGATTTTGTTGTAATTAATTTAGCTTTAATTTTTTCCAGGGATTTCCACAAGATCAGATTCGATTATGGCCCATGCAGGCGAGGAGCAATGGAACCAAAAGACCCGCAATGTTGGATAACGAGGCAGACGGCAACAAGACGGTGAGGGCCACGTGCAGGAGGTGCCGGGCGCCGCCGTGGCTTGTCTGCCTCTGGCCCGCTGACGCGTGGGTGGCCGTGGTCTCCCCTCTTGTTGGCCCCTGAAATGGTCTAACACCAGCATCTCTTTTGGAAATAGATGATTGAACTGAGTGATAATGAAAATCCATGGACGATATTCCTGGAGACCGTTGATCCCGAGCTGGCTGCCAGCGGGGCCACGTTACCCAAGTTTGACAAAGATCGTAAGTGTCCCTGGAGCAGCAGCACTGGGTCCCTGACCAGCGTCTAGACACACGTGGATACGTGGGGTTCGGTGGTCCTCCTTTGCCGTGAAGTCCAGTTCCAGATACGCCCTGGACCCCTTCCTGTGCTCAGGCTTCTTGGCGAAGCCGAGTGGGCCCGACCAGCTGCTGGCGGCAAAGCAGCCTGTGGCCGTGCTGAGTCCTCGTGTCCTGTTGTGGCCTCGGCCCCGGGTTTGCCGCGTGCCTCGCAGGGACTGCCGCGAGCAGGGCTGCAGGCGCGCCCTGCCGAGGCCTGGGTAGTCGGCCTTTCACACTCGTGGGCTGTTGTGGCCTCTGCCCTCCGTCTGTGGCCGCAGAGAAGGCGTTGGTGAACAGGTTGGCTGTCTTCTGGCGTCGCTTTGTTTGACATAACGCGTGGGTCAGAGCCCGCTGCTGCCCGCTCTGAAATGGTCACTCGTTCCTGCTGCGAGGACTCACAGCACTAGCATTTTCTCATAGCAACACTCAGCTAGCTGGTTAGTACCTGGCCTTGAAAATAAGATGCCCGATGAGGTTACGGCCCTCCGTCCCATCCGCACTGCCTCGGATTAGTGTTTCCCGGGGGCCCGATGCGTGGAATGACACTGTACTCTAGGACCATTCAGCCTGGATGAACCTCGGCGGATGCGATGGCTTTCGGGGGCCAAAGTCTGTCATTTTGGTTGCCTCCTGGTCATGTTTGTGGAACATTGTCCCACGTGGTAAGATGCTAACAGAACCTGTTTATTAATCTTGTAGATGATGTCATGCTATTTTTGAAAATGTATGACCCCAAAACACGGAGCTTGAACTACTGTGGGCACATCTACACACCAATATCCTGTAAAATACGTAAGTCCGCCTGCCCTCACCCTCGCGGTTGGTTTTGCTCAAGTCTTGGTTCATTACAGCTTTGGATTCTTGTTTTCCCTCGAATGCAGGTGACTTGCTCCCGGTTATGTGTGACAGAGCGGGATTTATCCAAGATACTAGCCTTATCCTCTATGAGGTTTGGACGGCTTGTTGTTCCGTGAACACTGTGTGGTTTCTGGGTGGGGGAGGGCTCTTTTCCTGTGTTTTGCTGCCGCGGCTTCGTTGTTTTGTGGGGTCGGCAGCTAAGCGGCGGGGGCCCCGGCTGGTGCTGAGTTGAGGGTCACGGTTGTCGAAGTCTAGATCTTTTGTTTCCTCACTCGGGCTCAGGGATCGTTAGTCTCTGCGGATGGTAACGTTCCCGTTAGCATTTTCACTTACTAGAAAAGTAGGGCAGAGAGAACAGAATCCTCCGGGAGAGCACCTGCGGCGCCGGGCCGTGTGGAACAGGGACAGGCGCTCATCGGGAACCTTTCCTCTCTTTTACTGTAGGAAGTTAAACCGAATTTAACAGAGAGAATTCAGGACTACGACGTGTCTCTTGATAAAGCCCTTGATGAACTAATGGACGGTGACATTATAGTCTTCCAGAAGTAAGTACTTTTTGAAGGACTGAATCCCTTTGTACTAATAGTTTTCCCGTAAGCCCCAGAAGTAGGAAACAAAACTGTGTCAAGACCCTGAGTTCATCAGATTTTGTTTGAAGTAGCTGACAGTGTGGACAGAAGGCCTCTCTCTCGGCTTGGGGATCGTGGGCAGTGAACCTTTTCCTCACAGAATGAACGGTTCCCGAAGAATCCGTGATGAGCACGGCGGCCCCGAGCGGGGCAGCAGCCCGGCCAGCAGCAGGGTGGTTTTTCCTGCCCCTCAGCGCGAGGGTCCCCGGCACGCACCTGCATAGGGGACGCGTTGACGTCCCTGTGCCTGTCCCACCAGCAGGTCTGTGGTCTTCGATGCTTTGTGTGCAGGCAGCCTCGCCGGGGCTCTTGGAGAACCATCTGGCCGTGGCAGTGTCAGACCCGGCAATGGGGATCCCACGAGCACGGGGCTCGGCAGACGTAGGCTTGGAGGGCCAGGTAGTAAGTATTTTAGGCTTCGCGACTACTCGGCCCTGCTGCCTTAGCAGGAAAGTGGTTGCCTGCCAGCTCCGGGTCAGAGTAGCCTCTGCCGTGAGGCGCGTCCTGCCGAGTCCCTCCCTGTGTTCTCTGTTCGCATCGAGATCAGGAGCAGCAGGGGGTTCGCACGGGCCGGTGGGAGGCCCGAAGCACACCCTGAGTGTGGTGGCCGTTCCTTACTGTCCCGGCCGGCAGAGCACCAGGGACGGACTCCTGCCGGGCAGCCACAGGCTTAGTCGGAACTGCTGTCCACACCTGTGTGTGTCACTGTGGTTTGAGAGGCGGCACCTTTTTATTGCTTCTTAAAAAAACCCTTACCCCTGGCCTGGATTTAGATCCAGTCTGCATTCTGTTTCTTTCTCCCCCCAGGGATGATCCTGAAAATGATAACAGTGAATTACCCACTGCAAAAGAATATTTCCGAGACCTCTACCACCGTGTCGATGTCATTTTCTGTGATAAAACAATCCCTAACGATCCTGGATTCGTGGTTACGTTATCAAACCGAATGAATTATTTTCAGGTATTTGATAAAGGCTCTTTCCCCTTCAGATTCCACATCAGAGAGACTGAGTCCTTTTTTAAAAGGAAGGGTTGCTGAGGGAGCTGATGGGCTCGGTTTCTGGAGGAAGGACGATGGCCCGGTGGTCTGAGTGGTTCTTTTTTTTTTTTTTTTTTTTTTAAGATTTTATTTATTTATTTGACAGACAGAGATCACAAGCAGGCAGAGAGGCAGGCAGAGAGAGGGGAGGAAGCAGGCTCCCCACTGAGCAGAGAGCCCGATGCGGGGCTCGATCCCAGGACCCTGAGATCATGACCTGAGCCGAAGGCAGAGGCTTAACCCACTGAGCCACCCAGGCGCCCCGAGGTCTGAGTGGTTCTTGACGGGATTGGTGCTAGTGCTGCCCCCGACTGCCATCCCATCCACCCCAGCATGATGCGGTTTCGGAGATGGCAGTTTCTAGAGCAGCTTTGTCTCTGTTACAGCTTTGCCATCGGCAACTAAACCTGCAGACCTCACCATTAGAAGTGAGAGACCTTTGGGGCGCCCAGGTGGCTCAGCCGGTTGGGTGTGTTTTTCTTGGTCTCAGCTCAGGTCTTAATCTCAGGGTTGTGGTTTCAGGCTAAAGGGATTTTTTTTTCCTTTAAAAAATATTTTTTTAACAGCTGATTTCACCAACGTGCTTCTGGGGATACACCGGGGAGTGGTTTATTCTCAGCAGGTGGTAGATTTTTAGGCCATGAAAATTCAAGCTGTTTATATCACAATTTATCGTTACGGACACTAGGTAAAGTTTATAAGCAAATTTCAGTTCACTCCCCAACACGAGCCTTCTTTTCTGACTTTGGGTCCCTTCCCTCCTCCCAGGTTGCAAAGACAGTGGCCCAGAGGCTCAACACTGACCCCATGTTGCTCCAGTTTTTCAAGTCTCAAGGGTAAGGCGGGCCCCATCGCCTCGCATCAGCGTCTGTACTGCTCTCCAGAGTTGCTCCGGACATCGTGGAACTAATCCCACGAGTGGCTGCCGCGGCACCTGACGGGCCCCCACTTAGTTTCCGATAGAGAGCTGTCACCTCACACATCCTGACCGCACTGCTTCCTGACGTCCGAGGCATGGGCGGCCTCACCAGAGCCCGACTGACTTCAGATACATGACCCCCGCGGCTCCCGCGCATCCAGCCGGGCCCACCCCAGCCAGGCTCGCGCGTGTCGTGTCCCCATTGCCGAGAGCGCGGGTGGGGCCGCCAGGGGACTAAGGGCTCTGGAGACAGGAGTGTGGAGGGGAGCCTTGTGCCAGGCCCACATTTTGGCTCTGGGCGTAAGGGCAGTGGTTTGCTCTTATGCTCACGGATATTTGTTTTAGGCAAACAAGTCATTTGTTTTTATGCTTTTTTCTTGTGCAGTTACAGGGACGGCCCGGGTAACCCTCTTAGACATAATTATGAAGGGACTTTAAGAGATCTTCTACAGTTCTTCAAGCCTAGACAACCTAAGAAGCTTTACTATCAGCAGGTATGAGGCGGGATTCATGTAACCGTGGGTCGTCAGGACAAGGCTTGGGTTTTGTGGAGACATACCTACCGGTCTCTCTTTTCTCAACAGCTTAAGATGAAGATCACAGACTTTGAAAACAGACGAAGTTTTAAGTGTATTTGGTTAAACAGCCAGTTTAGGGAAGAGGTACGTGCTTTTTAATGATACGAATTTTTATTTTCATTGGTGTGTGTTTAGCGTTTGTCGGTCTAGCCCTTGAGAACTAAAACAAGGAAAGAAGGGTGTTAGTGGCCCTCTGTCCCCCTTCTGCCACCACCACTGCTGCTTGAACCGTTTCTGCCTCTGCCCGGCCCCCTGGGCAAGAGCCGCGGGCCTGAGGGGGGTGTGGATGCCGGACACCCGCCGAGGCCGCGCCCCGCCCACATGAGGTGGTGGCTCCAGGAGGTCCGTCCCTGCTCGGACCCAAGCGTTTCCCCGTTGTAGCTCGGCCAGTTTTGAATGAAAATGCACGCCATGTGCCATAAACATGCTCATCTGGGTGGAACCGATGGGTCGACATCCTCCAGTCCACCTCCGGTCATTGTGGAGCTGACACCCTGTCCCAATGTCACTTAGCTCAGAGAGCAGAGTAGGAGATGGCCTTCTGGGCGGGGAGTTTCCTGAGAAGCTTTCCTTGAATGGCAACCTTTTGGCATCAAAGTGGCATTTCTTAAACTCCCCTGGGGTGGGGCCGGGGGTCAGAGTGCACGCCTCGGGGCGTTCAGGGTGGGGGTGTCCTGATGTGGTGGGGGCTTGGGACGACTGAACATCTCGTGCAGTGTTTTCCCGTCTTCCAGCAACGTGGGTGTGTTTGAGCAGAGACCCCGGATGTTTTCTTCCATCTTGTCCTTTTCTAGGAAATAACACTATATCCCGATAAGCATGGGTGTGTCCGGGACCTGCTGGAAGAATGTAAAAAGGCTGTTGAGCTCGGGGAGAAGGCGTCAGGGAAACTTAGGCAAGTATTTCCTGAAGTCGGAGGTGTCCCCGGGGAGGTGCTGGCCCCGGGCCCCGCGGCCTGTTACTGGACCCGCGCAGGGGCAGACCGCCTCTCGGCTTCGGTGGCACGGTATAAATATTTCATAGTTGCGCCGTATTTCCTTCCTTCCTTCCCTGTCTCCTGATCGTTACTAAGATGTAGTAAAGGTGAGATTCGGGTAGAAAAGTCCGTGCCGGGGGCGTTGGGGTGGCCCAGTCAGTAGAGCGTCTGCCTTCAGCTCGGGTCCTGGGAGCGAGCCCCGTGTCGCCCCCTGCCTCTCCCTCTCCGCCCGCCTGCCGCCCTGCCTTGTTGTGCGCTCGCGCTCTGTCAGATAAATAAATACAATCTTAAAAAAAAAAAGTCAACACAGTGGAGAGAGGATTGAAGTGAGTATCAGCCGAAACTGGGCAGAGCTGCTCTCGGTTGCGTTTGAGAAAACCGGGCGCTTCTGACCCGTGAAGCTGATTGTCCGCCTGGAGACAAGCCCAGACTCGGCGGGCAGCGCGCGTGTCAGAGTCGGGCTCGTCCTGGTGCCCTGCCGTCTGCTCCCAGGACAGAACGGGCCTTGGGGCTGTTGGGTTCCTGGAACGTTTGCTCTGTGATATTAATAAAAGAATGAGATCTTTATTCTCTAACGAGTGCGGGAGCAAAACGCCACAAGTCCTGCCAGTTGGGAAGCACGGTGGGCGCGGGGCACGCAGTTCCTGGACACTCGGTTTCCGCTCCATCCCTCTGCCCCCATGGGGCCGCGTGGCCTCGGACGCAGGGGCCGCTGACCCGGGTTGTGTGTGCGCTTCCCCGGCGATGCCCGCTTTGCACCTTTCAGCTCTCTGAAGAGGGGGAAATAAGCAGCTGTCAATAGCTATTTGTTAGCGAGAATTTCTTCTTAGGGAGCTACTCATCAGCACTGAAGCAGTCCCCCCCCTTGTTCTGTGCAGGCTGCTGGAGATCGTAAGCTACAAGATTATCGGTGTGCACCAGGAAGACGAGCTGCTAGAGTGCTTGTCCCCGGCGACGAGTAGAACGTTTCGAATCGAGGTAACCGGCCCGCCCTGTGGGCACCCTGGCCCGAGCGACGGCCACCCGCCTCCCTCCTCCGACGGCTAGGGCTTGCGGGCGCGGCCCCAGTGCCGTGCGTGGTACCGGTAGAGGCCGTTCCTTGCAGCGGCTTTGCTCTTACACATTTTGAGAAGTTAATGTTTCATTGTAACGGAATTTACATAACGGAGAATTCTCCTCTGTAAGCGCTTCAGGCGTGTGCAGCCGGGCGGCCCTCCCCGCCGTGTGTCACAGCGCATGTCGCTCTGCTCTGCTGCTGTGTTGTCCCCTTCCCACATAGCACCCCGCCTGCCCTCCCCTGCCCCGGCACACGTCTTTGACTGCCGGCGGCCCCATATGTGTAGGGTCGCAGATGGCTTGTGCTCGGGAGTGAATTCTGAATATGGGCCACAAGCACGTCTGGCCAGAAGCGGGGGCTCCATTTTGACGGACATGTGGCTGGGATTTCCAGTGATGTCATTTGGTCTCCCCAAACCCGGAGTTTCCTTAAAAAATGTAGATGCCGGGCGCCTGGGTGGCTCAGTGGGTTAAAGCCTCTGCCTTTTGCTCAGGTCATGATCCCAGGGTCCTGGGATCGAGCCCCTCATCGGGCTCTCTGCTCAGCAGGGAGCCTGCTTCCCCCCTCCCCCCTCTGCCTGCCTCTGCCTACTTGTGATCTTGCTCTGTCAAATAAATAAAATCTTAAAAAACAAAAAACGCAGATGCCTTCCACCTCTGAGGTCTCATCCTAACAAGACCTGGTCATGGTGTTGGGCCAAGATAGGCCTCAGCTGTGTTGTCGGAGCAGCGAGTCAGAAGTGAACGCGGCCTTGGTGTGCATGGACCGCGTCACTCAGCTGCGTGTCTCCTCTGGGTCCACAGGAAATCCCTCTGGACCAGGTGGACATAGACACGGAGAACGAGATGCTCGTCACCGTGGCGCACTTCCACAAGGAGGTGTTCGGGACGTTCGGGGTTCCGTTTCTGCTGAGGATACACCAGGTGAGGGCCGGGCTGCGAGGTCGAGGACCCACCGCCCCCGGTGCTGTGGGCTTCGTGCTGCTGAGCTGGGGCCCCTGCCCGCTGGGCTGATGCCGAGCTCCGCTGGCGTCCACGCGGGCTGCACGCAGGTGAGTGTGCGCACACGTGTCCTTCACCGTTCGTAGGGCGAGCACTTCAGAGAAGTCATGAAGCGGATTCAGAGTCTGCTAGACATCCAGGAAAAGGAGTTCGAGAAGGTACGCACCTTGGGCACTTGTGAGGGATGTACGGGCTGCGCCCCGAAATCTTGGCTCAGGAAGCAGCGGAGACGTGGGCCAGAGGTGAGCGTTTGCTTGCGCCCGGAGTTCGCCCGGAGTTCACCCGGAGGGCCCTCCTGTCTTTCAGTTTAAATTTGCCATTGTGATGATGGGCCGACACCAGTACATAAACGAGGATGAGTATGAAGTGAACTTGAAAGACTTTGAGCCCCAGCCTGGTAAGCGCCCTTCCACGGGCCGAGCAGCGGGCGGCCCACCCCGGGTTCCGGTGCTGTCTGTGCGTGTGCCGCCGGGAGGAGCAGTGTGTGGCCACGGTCACGCTGTCGGGGGCTCACTGGCAGGGCGCCTGGGAAGCCACTGGCTCGGTCCGGGAGGGTGGGTGGGGCCTGGCTCCCAGTCCCAGCTTCTCCGGGAGCCGGCCGGCCCGCGGGCCGCCGGCCCCGCCGCTCCTGGGCTTGCTGGCCGTCTCGTCTCAGCCGTGTCTCTCTCTCCACCAGGTAACATGTCTCACCCTCGGCCTTGGCTAGGGCTCGACCACTTCAACAAAGCCCCAAAGAGAAGTCGCTACACTTACCTGGAAAAGGCCATTAAAATCCATAACTGACTTCCTTACCCGGTGTGTGCAAGGCGAGGGGCCGTGCGTGGCTGTGCCCCTTTTTAACCGCCTAGAACTTTGGTCCACGTGCGCTCTGTTCGGAGTCTTCAGCAGGAGGGTTTGCTGCTGATGTTAATTTTATTTTGTTGAGGCTGTTCCGTTTGGCTTCTCTGTATCTATTGACTGCCCTTTTTGAGCAAAATGAAGGTGTTTTTATAAAGCTTGGATGCCAATGAGAGTTATTTTACGGTAACCACAGTGCAAGGCGACCGCCAGCATAACGGGGTGGGGGGAAGGGGCGAGGGCCGCGAGGCTCTGGGAGAGGCCTCTGGTGTGTTCCCGGCGGGCGGAGGCCGCCCGGCTGCCTTCCTGGGGTTGCGGTCACCGGCCCCCGCCGCTGGGCTTGCGTGGAGGCTCGTCTGCCGCATTTCCCTCCGTTCTACTTGCCGTGACCTTCTGTGCATCTGTAAAGGCAAAACAGAGAAACTCACAACCTAATAAATAGTGCTCTTTCCTTCACTGCGTGTCCTGTCCCCCTTCCTCGGTCCTCCTCCCGCCGCCTGGGTCTCCGGAAACGTGTCTCAGCCGCCAGCCACCACCATTCCGCGGCCGCGCACCCCGCGGCGGGTACGGATGCGGGCCTGGCGGGCGGTCCCGGGTCTTTCTGATCACTTGGAAACACGGTCAGTCTGAGGTGTGCTCTGCTGCCCCTCGGCAGGCCGAGCGAGCCCACGTCCCCGCGAGCAGTGAAGCGGCTGTCAGTAGTTCCTCGCAACGGAACAGACGGAACGAGACAAGGAGGGCCTTTTAGCAAAGAGGGCATGCTCACTAGTGGTCAGTAAGCTGTCGACTTTGTAAAAAAGTTAAAAGAAAAAAAAAAAAAGAAATGAAATTGTATATTTAATGAATGAACATGTACAATTCGCCACTGGGAGGAGGTGACTTTGTTGGGTGCATTTAAGTGACTTTCACTGATGTTGATACTCATTGTGTGTAGTTTTATTTCAGTCCCAGGCTTGTTTCCTTTTATTTTGGAGCTAATGCCGGCTGCGTGTCTAGTTCTGAGTGCAGTAAAACAGAACCAGCAGATCACACTTACTTTTCCTCCTCTTCCAGGATTTTTGTTTCTTCCTGTAGCAGCAATGTACGCCAACTCTTCCTGTATATTGCCTTTTTGCTGGAAAATGTTGTATGTTGAATAAAAATTTTCTATAAAACCTACAATCCGCTGAGTGGCGTGGAGGTCGAGGGAGGTCTCTGTTCCCCCTGCTAGTCGTGTTGCTCACGGATGGTCCTGGTTTCCTGGGGGTTCTGGATTTTGCCTTCCATTTAAGGCGAAAATGGCCCGTTTAAGCTCAAGCAAAAGGAGGTTTTCTGGGAGGAACCCGGGCACACAGGAGGCGGCTGGAAATGTTACTGGAACGGTGGGAAGTGATGCCCAGACCCATCCGTGCGGGTTTCTGGGCTCTGCGCTGGTCTCCGATTCAAAATGACTTTGTTTCCAGGTTTCTATGGCCTCATGTGTGCCTTCGCTCCCCAGGAGCTGTCTCCCGAGGCGCGCGGGTGGCACATTGCGGGGCTGTCCCATGCGCGCCCCGAGCCCTCCTGCCGTGGGAGGTGTGGCCAGGCCAGCGAGGCCTTTGTATAGGACTTTGGGCATCATTACGTGGTCGATGTTCTGTTTTCGCTTTGGCCGTGGCTCGGTTCTGGTCGGGGAGCTGGCACAGTGTTGTCCCCGAAGCTGTTAAGTGACCCTTCTTACGAAGGGCTGGCAGCGTGGACGTCTTCTGCGTTTACTTGTCCGTTCCCTCCCAGCTGGGGGGCTTGAGCGTCCGAGTTGATAAAACATTCTTTGGGGCACGGCGTGGAACTGCCTTTAGCTCATTCTGAACCCTGAGGATGTTCCCCTCTGTTGACGGCCATCAGACTCCCCAGACTGACGCGTCCCTTGGGAACGTGATGGAACGTGAGTGTGACCTGCACGTGGGCGCCGTGGGCAGAGCTTTACCAGTGAGGAGGGTGTCCGTCTTGCCTTTGCCTTCCCTCAGGGTTCCCTGCAGGGAGGAAGCGCCGTCCCGCGGGGGCTACGGGGGCG
Organism: Mellivora capensis; assembly: GCA_004024625.1. Classification (NCBI taxonomy): domain Eukaryota; kingdom Metazoa; phylum Chordata; class Mammalia; order Carnivora; family Mustelidae; genus Mellivora; species Mellivora capensis. The sequence goes on along the minus strand of PISX010001969.1, from coordinate 29,764 downwards.
TCTTTGGAACGCGTTGCTGGGCTTGCTCGGAGCGCCAAGGCCGCGGTCTCGGGGACCGCCGCTTCCTGCGGGTTGGGGCGGGTGTTGCCGCGGAGGTGACCGGCGGGGTCTGCGTGCGGACCGATGGCAGGTGCGGCTCTGGCGCTGAACGAAGCCGCAGGGCGAGGCACCCTGACCGCGTTCTGTGCGGGACGTGGGATGCGGGAAAGCGGACTCTCAGGACTGTCTTCCCACGTGGGCCTCGGCCAAGGCTTTCCCACCGCGCGTCCCGGTTGGCTTTGAGGCGTGGCGGAGGTGCAGGTGCGTGGTGTCGGGGACGGACACCCGCGAGGCAAGCGCGGTGCGGGGCAGACGCCCGGCGGCTCGGCTTGGCACTGCTGCCCGAGTCTGGGAGCGGCCAGCCCGTCCTGTGAAGCCTGGGTTCTAGCAGAACTCGATGAAACTGGGCGACAGTGCTCAGAGCCCCCTGACCCCACCGCGGAGGGGCCGGGAGCCGGGGCGGTGTGTGTTGGCTGGAGCGGCCGGTCGGTGGTTGGCCTGTGCAGGAGCGGCTGTCCGAGATCGCCCTTGGCGCCAGGCCTTGCCCCTGACGGACACCACGGACGGCCGTGTCCGATGTCGCGTGAGAGCCTTGTGCCCCCACGGAAGTCCAGTCGGGGGGCCGCATTCATTCCCTGCATCTTGCTGTGTCTGCGTGGCCCGGGGCCCCGGCCGCAGCCAGTGTGTCTGCTGAGCCCCGGACGTGCTGCCCAAGGGGCTGAAGGTGGGTTTTTAATTTAACTTAAATTGCTGCAAGTCGTTAATGAGCTCTACTGTGTTGGAAAAGGCCGTTCACTCCCCCCCCCTCCCTTTTTAAAGATTTTATTTATTTGACACAGAGAGCACAAGCAGGGGGAGCAGGAGGAGAAGCAGGGATCCGTATGGGTTCCAGGAGCCTGGGATCATGACCTGAGCTGAAAGATGCATAACTGAGCCACCCAGGTGCCCCTGGAAAAGGCCGTTCTAACCCAATTTTCCCCATGTTATGGGTTGTTCCAGCAGTTAGCTCACTTGGAGCCTCTACTTAAGACCTAAACAGGGGTGCCTGGGTGGCTCAGTGGGTTGGAGCCTCTGCCTTCAGTTCAGGTCATGATCCCAGGGACCCAAGATCGGGCCCTGCATCGAGCTCTCTGCTCGGCAGGGGGCCTGCTTCCTCTCTCTCTGCCTGCCTCTCTGCCTGCTTGTGATTTCTGTCTGTCAAGTAAATAAATAAAATCTTAAAAAAAAAACCACCTAAAACATTAGTGGGTTTGCCTGACTGACCTTTTCGTGAGTGCAGAGCCTTCTGGGGCTCTCATTGGATGGGAGCAGTTAAGACAGGGCCTCCCGAGCTTTGCCTTGCCAGTGGGGACGGGGGCCTTGCAGACTTGCTCTTTCCCACCTTTCCCTTTGCAGAAGGCTTTGAAGCCAGGCCCACGGGGGAGTTCTCCGAGAGGTTAGAGCAGAACTGTAGGGCAGGTCTCCGCAGGTCTGCCCACCGATGGAGGGATCCAGGAGTGGGCATACCATCTGCCCGGAGTTGGTAAAGGCTCGAAGGTGTGGTAAAATGGGGCGCCTGGGTGGCTCAGTCAGTTAAGCTTCTTATGCCTTTGGTTCAGGTCATGATCGCAGGGTCCTGGGATCGAGTCCTGCATTGGGCTCCCTGCTCAGCAGAGTCTGTTTCTCCCTCTGCCTCCTGCTCCCTGTGCTTGTGCGATCCCTTGCACTCTCTCTCTAGTAAATCAGTCTCTAAAAGGAAAATGTGTTACGATGTTGTTGGCAGGGAAAAGTACACTCGGAACCCCCATGGTGCTTTCGTATTATTCCCTTTCTCACCAGTGAAGAGCCGGCCCCTTCAGGCTCCTTTTTGCAAAGTCAGCCTCACAGTGGGCGGGCGGCAAAGATGGGTCCAGGGCCATGTCTGGCTGCTCCCTGGGGTGCTTGCTTTCAACCCCGGCCTGGGCCCTTACCTCCTCGCCTCTGCCCACACAACCTGGCTCGGCCTGGGTGCCCACAGCTACCTGAGGTGGCCCAGCTTCTGCGAGTGCTCCTGGAAGTGGTGGGACCACCCCTCCTGACGGAGGCTCGCTAGCTCCTTAGCCTGCCTGTCCCCGGCCAGCACACGCCCTCCAGCCTGCACCTGCGATATGGGGATGGGGCCCTGTCCCATCTCTGGGTGTTGGCCATGCTCGGGAGAGTGGCTAAGAGAACTGTCAGCTGTCCGTGCAACCGCCGTCACCGTGAAGCACGCCATGCTGCCTCCGGGCAGCCCACAGTGACCAGGTTGTGCTGCCTGGCTGGGCTCTCAGCCTGCCAAGTGCAGGGCTGACCTCCTCAGCTTCCTGCTTCCCGGTGCTCCCAGCCAGCCCTCTGGAATGGAAGGAGCGGGGCCGTTCCCATTTAGCGGTGAGGAGGGCTTGCAGGATCCCAAGGCAGGGTCGGTCTCTCAGCCCCGAGCCCTTGTGGCCACACTGCCCCGGTGGCCCTCAGGGAAGGGTGCACCCTGGGAGGAGGAGCTTGCAACCCCCAAGCTTGATCCTGTAGTGAGACTTCGGGACAGGACCACTGAGGCCCCTTGAGGTAGGATCCCTTGTCAAGGCGGTGAGCAGGCCCTGGGATCATGGGGACAGTCGGGAGTGCTGGGGCTGAGCCCCACAGACAGCAGTTTACTTAACCCCATTGTTGCTGGGGGAGGGGTCTGTGCAGCTGGACCTACACTGGGACTTAAAAGAAGTCAAAGTCTGGATTTTTGTTGTGAATCTCCTGATTTTTGAGTCTACGAATGATATTTTCTTACACCGGGTGGTCTGAGTCAGAAAGGCCCGGGGAGTGATTGATGGGCTCACGACTGGGTGCTGGCCAGAGCTGTGCAGGACCTCAGGGGCCACAGCCTCGGAAGAAGGGTTCGGTGACGGCTGAGCCAGGCCAGTGATGGAGGACCCCAAACCCTGGCGCCTGAGGCATCGTGAGCGGTGCTGCATGCACGGTGAACCTGTCCTAGGACGGACCGCTCCTGTCTACAGACCCACCTGGGAATCCCAGTCCAAGCCAACAAGCTGCTCGTTGAGCACGGGACCGGAACACCGCGCTCAGGGTGAGGTCTGCAGGTGCATCCGGCCTTGGTCGTGACAGCAGAGCTGGGCACGCCTCTGACTGTCCCCACAGGCCCCCAAGACTCCACACAGGTGTGGAGCTCCTGCAGACCCAAGACGGGCCCAGTCCCGGAGAAGACGGCTCCTGTGTGCTGCTGGCTGGCAGCCTGGCCTCTCTCTCGCTGGCTACTTCTCGCTATCATTGTGTCCTGCCGTCGCCTTCAGATGCGGAGCCCAGGTGGGTGGCCCCCGTGTTGTCTCCCTGGGTTCTCCCGGCGCTCCCACCCTGTCCTGATGAGAGGTCCCTGGGTACTGCGTGCCCACGGTGTGTCACAGGCTCTAGGGCTCTGCAGCTCCTGGTAACTGGAGTGGAGGCCCCCCTGCCTGGGTGTCCGCAGCTCAAGGCTGGGGGGTGCAGGGGAGGGAGCATCACAGCAAATAGTTTTTTGTTTTTTTAAATTTAAACTCCTAAGAGGGACACTCAGCTCATTTTCTCTCCTGCCCTCTAACTCACTTCCCTTCCCCTTCTATAGGAAATCCATTTTCCTTGAAAAGGTGGGTAACATTGATCTTTGCAAATTAAAATTGCCTCGTGGGGGCACCTGGCTGGCTCAGTCCAACGAGCAGGCTCTCGGGGTTGTGAGCCCGAGCTCCACATCAGCCACGGAGGATCAACTAAAAATCTTTAAAAGCAAAAGGCCTCCCTTTGTTGTGCCCCTGATTTCCCTCTAGGCTCTCCCCAGCTCCCCCCAGCCCCTGCAGACCCCGTGTCACCAGAGGGGATCCCGCACCTGTCCCAAGCACGCACGCGCGCACACACACACACACACAGACCCCCGGCTGGAGGTGCACAGACGTTCTCGGAGATGTTGAAGCTTGAACTGATGGGAAGGGGCTGCGAAAGGAGGGGTTACGTGCACTGCAGTTTCTAAGGGGTCGGGTCGCTACTGGGGAGATTGGGGGGGTTACCTCACTCCCCGTGGCTACCTGAGCACGTGCTGTGAGCCCCCCGGGGCAGGAGGGACCCTAGCAGGACACACACACACACACACATACACGAAGGGCACTCAGTGGACATTTATTTTGTGCATGTTCACAGGCGATGGTAGCGGAAGAGCTCCTGTCGGCACACGGGGCACGTGTGCTTCACGTCCATCAAGCCGTCCACGCAGAAGGGGAGGAAGCAGCAGCCCAGGAAGCACCTGCAGCGCCAGCAGCAGCGGGGTGTGGGCGCAGGCCCCGCCTCGGAGGGGGCAGCCCTGTGGTTCTCTCCAGGGATCCCCTCTGGCCTTGCTCCTGCCCTGCTGCCCCCAGGGGTGCTGGGGACCCTGCCCCTCCATGCCCCGTGGCTGCCCCCCCAAACCCTACAGGCCCGATGCCCAGGATGCTCAGTGCCCCTGCAGAGGCAAGGGGGGCACTCACCCAAACATGAAGAGGCCTGTACACAGCATCCAGGTGAGGACCCCTGGGACTGGGGTGGTCACTGTGATGATGTAGTTCCCGCAGTACTGACATATGGACCGTATGGGAGTGGCAGTCCCCATCCTAGGCAAGCTGGTGAATACTGCTGGGGACGGGCGGAGGGCACCTCAGACCCTGGCCGCCGCCTTGCCCTCCCTAGCGTCCACTGCCGGCCGGGCCCTCCTGCGGGTTCTCCGTGTTCCCTGTATGGGCTCTGGCTTTGTCTCACAGCCCCATGTCCCACCACCCACTGTCACCAGCCTTCGGGTCCCAGGGAATTTGGGAGCATCTCTGGGTTTAAACCCAGCCCCTACAAGTCAGCAAGCCCCCCTCCCGGACAGCACGCTGCACCGTCCCCTTTCCGGGGTGTCCGTGACAGCTAGAGTGGCTCTGGAATCCCTACCCTAGGCAGAACGCTCCAACCCCTTGGCGAAGTGAGGTGAAGACAAAACCCAGAACCTGTTGGCTTTCTCATGTCCTCTTGCATGTGCACAGTGGGCAAAATGTGTCTAGCTACTTAAACACCACGGCCATTTCTACAATCTCGGGTGTGCGGAAAAAGGGCTCTGGTGGTGGCTGAGTTTAAGGGAATAGTCCCGTGAGCTTTAGTGTTCCGGCCAAGGACTCGGGGTCTGGGCTGGACAACTCTCTGGAGCTTGGGGCCTCTGGGGCTGGAGGGGGAGCGGGAGCGGGGACTTGGGGGTCCAGAATCTCGCCAGACGGGGCTGCAGCCTCCCTGGTGGGGCAGGGAGCTAGGAGAACTGTGTGGCTGCTATGCGTCTCCATCATGTCCACTGGGAATGCGTAGCCCAGCCCCGCAGCGCTCTACCCTTGGAGACCTCTGAAGTGTTCTCAAGGCCCTGGCACACTCGTGACCCTGGGGGGAGGGGCGGGTCTCCCCAGGACTTCACTCCCAGAGCCCTTCCTGAGTGCCCACTGTGGGCCGGGCCCCCTCACCCCCGATTTCCCAGTGGAGAGGAGGTGCTGGTGGGGCGGAGTCTCGGCAAGTGGTCAGGGTGGTTTGAGTCTGAGCCCAGGAACATGAGGGGACGGGGTAAAGGCACTCACCTGGCTGAATCCCCTGGGGGCCTTGCATGTACATCGGGGGAAGAATTTGAGTTCCTGGGGGCGGCGGCGGGGGCGGTGTGGGCGGTGGCGGAGGCCCTTTGGGAGAGAGGAAATACACCCTCAGATCCCAGGGCTTGCTGAATGCCAGGCGCCAAGCTGACAACGTGGCCAGCCCGAGGACGTCACCCACTTTACAGGAGGGCAAGCTGAGGCCTGGAGGAAAGACCACCAGTGGCCGTATGGCACAGATGGAGCAGCTGGGGTTTGAACCCAGACATTCCTGGCTCCAAGTGTGTCCTAAGGTCCTAGGATGTAAGAGCTTCCTGGAGGCATGGCCAATAGCCTTAGCTTAAGGATAGAAAGAGCACCAGGCCCATAATCTCTGAAACAAAACAAAACCAAAAAGGAGGCTCTGTTGGTTGTGTCTGCCTGCGGGTCAGGTCATGATCCCAGGGTCCATCGAGCCCCGAGTCGGGCTCCCTGCTCAGTGGAGAGCCTGCTTCCTCTCCCTGCTGCTCTGTCAAATAAATTAATAAAACAGAATCTTTTAAAAAAAACCAAAAAACCTTGAGCATTTGTTCTACGCCCAACTCAGCTGACCCTTTTCACGTCCCTCACTCCACTGACTTGTCAGCACACCAGTGCGGGGGCTGTGTGGTATCACTGCGGCTTTGCAGGTGGGGAGACCCGGCTCAGAGAGGTTAAATAACTTGCCTGAGGTCCCCCAGCAGGTATGAAAGCTGAGCATACCCATCTCCAGAGCACATGCCACTGCGTGTTAAGCCCCTTGCCTCTGCACAGGACAGCTCCAAGGGGGCAGTGTTTCACCTCCTGCGTCTAGGACCCTACGCCTGCCCACAGTGCTCCCAGCCTCGTTCCCTCCTGCCCCACAAGGGGCTTTCCCCCTCCATGTGGCTGCCGACCTGGCCCCCAGCTTCCAGCCTGTGGCCGGTCCCCGAGGCAGGGGCAAGGCTGTCTGGACACGGAATTCTGGGATCCGGAAACCCAGAGTGTGGTCGGGGAAGGGGGAGGACGGGAACCCCATCCTCATGACTGCGTGTTCGACGGGTGGGGGTGGTCCACGTGTGTCTACGGGGAAGCACACGGACCCTTCACACGGGGACCTGCCTCTCCCAGGTGAGGGGCCTCCCGGCTTGAAGGGGGCAGCCTGGGATCCCGCCCCTCCTCACTTCCACCACCAGACTAGACTCCTGGGGACAGGTACCCCCAGCAGCCTCACCTGCTGGGTTTTGTACCCATTTTATAGGTGAGGAAAGCAAAGGCCAGGGAGGAAGTAACCAGGCACCTGGCCTCCCGGAGTGAGCAGCTGCCAGCCCTGCACCAACTAATCCTGTCTCCCATTTTCCAGATAGAAAATGGATCCAAAGAGATTGTGACTTGGCCAAGAGCTCATCAGCAGGGCCAGGAGCCCTGAACTGGCCACCCCTGCCGATCTGGGCTGTCTGGCCAAGGGGGCGGGCGGGGGCAGGTCGTACCTATGTGGGAGCTATTTTTCTTCTTCCTTGACTTTTTGACACTTTTAAGAGAGGACATGGGATGATGGAGATCCCACTTTGTCCCACGTTGGGGCACACGGTCCCCAGGTTGGTGAGGGACAGCAGGAGGCCAGGATTCAGCCCCCAGCTGAGCAAGAGGACCCAGAGCCTCCTCCCTTGCTTCCTGTGGGCCCCAAAGCCAGCCTGTCACCAGGAGCCGGGGGGGGGGGCCCTCTCACCTTGGGGAGCGTTCCATCGTGGTGCTCCAGGCGTCCTGTGTTCCAGCAATGGTATCCGGGCAGCGTCGGGTTCCGGGTTCTGAGCAGCCGAGCGCTTGTCTCGAGTCCCCATGATGCCTGCTTGTCCTCAGACCAAGAGTGTGGGCCCCCCGGGCACCTCCTGCCAGGCCTGGCTCGGGCGGAACAGCCATTGTGATGTGCGCCCTCACAGTGGCCGAGGGCTAGGCTCTGGCTCCTCTCTGCGGGAGGGTGGCGTGGCTCCCAGGGCCGGGGTGAGCAGCCCTCGGAGGCGGCCCTTCTAGGAGGCCCAGCCGAATCCAGCCCTGAGTTCCCAGACTGCAGGGGTCAGGGTCGGGGGCAGGGGACACAGAGACTTAAACGTAGGAATCCAACGAGCACTAGTGATTCTGCTTTGAGGTCATCCTGCTGGGTGCCAAGAGCCAGCAGTGTGGACGTTCGCGTCCCGTTACAGAGAAATGTATGGAGGCCTATGGACACACCACATACACACGCACGTGTACACACAGATGTGGTGTCCCACACAAGCCCCACCACCTCCCTCGCCTGATGAGCTGTGTGAGTTTGGAACAGATGCTAACTCTTCCCCGACCCCCCCATCCCCTGGCTTCCTCAGCTGTAAAATGGGGAAGCTAGATGCTGCCTTAGAGGACGGTTAGGAGATCAGATGAAACACACGCCGGGCACGGAGAATGAAGCCACCAGGCTGGTGTTATTACTGCAAAATGATCATTGGCCGGAGGAGTCCAGAAGACACACTCCCGATTGCAGAAGGCAGCCTGTGCATCCAGAGCTGCTTCGGGGCTTTAACTAGGGGTCACGGCCAGTGAGAACAGGCCAGGATTTGTGCCAACAAAGGCACGAAGGGAGGGCTGTGTGCTCGAGCACTAAACTCTGTCACAAAATGACGGGGACCAAACGTTATGGTGGTCTCGGAGGGAGATGGGTCTTCCCAAAGGACCCAGTAACACTCTTCCTAGAGGTTATCAAGTGACATTGGCACAGAGCTAGTGGGGACAGCAGAAAAGACTCACAATAACCCAAATGTCCATGCACAGCTACTCTGAAACTACCCAAAATGAAGGAGGGGAGGAAGGGAGGGACGGAGGGAAGGAAAGAGGAGAGAAGGAGAGAGAAAAGAGAATACATTTCATAAATGACTATAGGGTAGTCTCTCCAGGACACACCGCTAAAAAACCAACAAGTTGTATATAACTAACTATGTAAGAATAATTACATATATACTGTGCGTGTGCACGTAAAGAAATGGGGAGGGATATACATATTTCCAAGATGATCCTCACTACCTGTTACTCAGTATGGGAACTCAATAAATATCTATTCATTATGTAAGTACAAACAAAAATGCCCAAGACAAAACAAAAGAATGAGTTTTAAAAACTAAAGGCTGATGCTGAGGGAGTTGGGGGCGGGGGGAGCAGGTTCTCTCCATGCCTTGCTTTGCAGGCATGGACTTTGGAACCCTATCATTCCTTTTACTAATTTAAAAGGAAGCAGGGACAAAAGAAAAAAGCAACAGCGAACAACGGACGGCAACGGAAAACAAACAAATGCGGCTGTGTATCAAGATTTCTTCCACGGGACACAAAGCACAAGCCATAAAAAGAAAAACTTGAAGGACGACTTCATCAAAGCACCTGTTCTTCAAAAGACACCGTGGGGGAAGGACAGAAGCGTAGCCGCAGGCAGGAAGTAGTAGCAGTGCAGGTACCCAGGAAATAAAAGAACTCCGTTTAAAATTTTAAAAATTTAAAAATTCAATGTTAAAAGTGGACGGAAGACCCAAACGGGCGCCCGGGTGGCTCAGTCAACCGGTTAAGCCTCTGCCTTCGGCTCAGGTTGTGATCCCAGGGTCCTGGGATCGAGCCCAGCGTCGGACTCCCTGCTTGGCGGGGAATCTGCTTCTCCCTCTGATCCTCTCCCTGCTCCTGCTCTCTCACTCTCAAATAAAGAAATAAAATGTTAAAAAAAAAAAAAAAGACCAAGGCGGACAAAAGAGAATACTTCACAAAAGAGAATACAGGCGTGGCATAGTAGACACATGGGAAAGCATCTGGCATCACTAGCCACCCGGGAAATGTGAAAACTGTAGGGGCCCCTGGTTAAATTAAAAAAAAATAGACAATCCTAACTGTCGACAACGGGTAACCTCATATGCTGCTGGTGCGAGTGTGAAATGACACGTCACGTTGGAAGGCTGCAGTTTCTTACAAAGGTAAACACAAGCCCGCCTGTGACCAGCAATTCTGCTCCCAAGATTTCTGCCCAGGAGAGAGAAAGACACATGGCCAAAGAAAGACCCATATGAGAAGATTCACAGTAGCTGTCGTCCTCACCGCCAGAATTTAGAAGCCCAGATAAGTGGGAACAGATGAGGGGATAGGCATTTATACCAGGGAACGCTGCTCAACACAAAAAGGAATTACATTGTTCTCGGTAAGATGCATATGTGTCAAAAATGATTTTGAGCGGGACGCCTGGGTGGCTCAGTTGGTTAGGCCACTGCTCACAGCTCAGGTCGTGATCCTGGAGTCCCCGGATCGAGTCCTGGGATCGAGTCCCACATCAGGCTCCCAGCTCTGTGGGGGAGTCTGCTTCTCCCTCTGACCTTCTCCCCTCTGTTCTCTCTCTCTTTCTCAAATGAATAAATAAAATCTTAAAAAAAAAATTTTTTTTGAGCAAAACAAAGAAACCAAAACAACAACAATAAAACGTGACCTCAAAGAGTACATTAACTGGTGATTCTATTTGTTTGGAGTTCTAACGCAGACCAAGCTAAGCTCCAGGGAGGAAACTCAAAACAGAGGTTGCTTCTGGGCTGGAGAGTGGAAGGTTGACTGCAAAGGGCACAAGAGAACTTGATAAAATGATGGAAAGATGATTGTCGTGACAACGTAACTGTACTCATTTATTTATCCAAACTCCGGGGGCTTGCATCCCTCGATTGTTAAAAAGGTAAAAAACCACCCCAAATTCTCATCATCTGTCATCAGTGGGAGCACACATAGTCTGGAAGTTTCTTGCAAACCTAACCCTAAACCTATCCTATGACCTGGATATATCATGCCTAGGTGTTTCCTCAGGAGAAGGGAGACACGTCCATAAGAAGAGAGTCCTAGCAGTTTTATTTAAAATAGCCCCAAACCGGGCACCTGGGTGGCTCGGTCAGGTAAGTGTCTAACTCAGCTCAAGTCATGATCCCACCGTCATGAGATCAAGCCCCATGTCGGGCCTTAAGATCCTCTCTCTCCTTCTCCCTTTGCCTCTTCCCCCTCCCTCTCTCTAAAAAAACAAACAAACTGGAAACCACTCTGGTGCTCATAAACAAGAGAACGGATAAACTGTGGGATATTCACAGGCTGGACGACGACTCACCAAGAAGGCGGCATCCTTCACGCCACCACATAAACTGCAAGTGCGTCGTGTGAAAGCAGCCTTCCGGAGGCGTGCGTGCCGTACGGTCCCATTTAGAGGGACTTCCTGGTAAGACACGCGTCACGGAAGCGATCAGAACAGTGCTTGCCAACAGGGGTGTGGACTCAGTAACAGAAAGGCTCGAGGGAACTCTGGGCTGGTAGAGACGTCCCATGCCTAGGCAGGGGTTGGCACTACACAGGCACACGCAGCTGTCAAAGCTCGCGGAGTGGTACGCTGAGATTTGTATCCTTCCTGACAAACGTTTCCAAAAGCTGCAGACAGACGCTGAATTCGAGTTAATGACCTATGGGAGCTGAAGTGTTTAGGAGCAAAGTGTACGGCCGTCTGCAGCTCACTTTTAAAGTCACGGGAAGGGAAGAGGGGTTGATGGATTCTTGGATGCCTCTGTGAAAAAACGAAACCTGCAAAACGGTGACAGCTGCAGAATCGAGGAGGTGGGTCTGGGGGTGTGCACCATCATTTCCACTTTTCTGCATGCTTGCACTTTTTTTTTTTTTACAGTAAAAATTGGGAGAAGGCAAAAATTAATTAAAGGAAAAAAGAACTCTCTAAAAGAGGAAAACAAAACCAAATATAACTTGTATGTCAATTTGATGGCAGAACTACACACAGCAGACGGACTTAAAGGAGGCAGCACAGTGCTGGAGTATTTATGGGCAAAATTACACTCGATGCACAGGATCGCTCTCTGAGATCTCTGCCTACTCCGCGAAGGGGCGGCAGTGATCTGCTCCTCTACAGCCAAGGCTGATGGAATCTGGTGGAAGCCTGACCCGGGTTAGGTCAACCAGATCTCCCTGTGCAGGACTCTGGAATTGGGGCAGAAGTAGACCACTGGGCTTCTGCTGTTTGCATGAACTATGGGCATTCAAACCTAGTGGCTGTGGGCAGCTTTCATTCCTAGAAAAGTAAAACGGTGCACGTCTCCCTTTTGTGACGGGAATGCAGCTACACGACAACTGGCATTGGGAGGGAGAATGGGGACTGTCGCTCCAATCTAGTGTATGGAAAAATAGAGAAGAGTAAGTGCTCAGTGAGCATCTGCTCTGTATGTGTATCACACGCGCAGGCAGCAATACAACTGTTCCCGGGAGCCCGCAGCGCCACCTGCTGGCCACGGTTATTCCAGAGGTTGGGCGGCGCCCGCAGGGAACTGGGAGGGAGACTGGGTACTGCGCTCTCAGGCTGCACATCCTCCTTAAGGAGATCAGCTTCCTCTGAAGTATCAGCTGCTCGCAGGGTGCCAGCTGTGACGTGCGGTAAGCGCAAAGGTGCCATCTTCAAAGTGTGTGTGGGGGGTCCGGGTACATGGGGGGGTGCGTGGCCTAACAGGTGCCCCATACATCATGAGCACGACAGATCTGTGAGCTATTACAACCCTTTCTCAGCTGAGGGGAAAAAGGCAACCTGAGGAAGCACTTCCTTAACTCCCACAAAGATGTCAGGGGCACCACCTCTCCGGTGGGGGCCTGACTCCAGCCCCACCTCCTCAGCCGCCCCTCTGATCGCTCTCTCTCGCTCTCTTACCAGTAACTCTGGCGCCCACATCCCCGAGTCCTGCAACCTCTGGTCCGGCATTCCTGCCCACGGGCCCAGTCCCCTGCGCTCCCACTGACGACAGCTCGTCATCCCCTCTTCTGTTCCGTGGCAGGGTGCGGGCATGCCCTCTGGAGCCCGTCACACCCCTGTACGTACTGGTGTCTTGCTGCATCCCCCAGGACCCAGCATGCAGAAGGTGCTCGATTAATGCAGTCTGAATGTATGAACGCATGAATGACTGAGTGAAGGAAGGAAGGAACAAACGAGCCGCATGCTGCTCTCTCTTATCCAGCCCACCTCATTTGGCTTAAAATCCGTTGGATTTTCCTACCCAAGGAAACAGGGTCTTTGTATAGGGTTGAGGCAGTGCAAGATGGGGGACAGGGCTGGGGACAGTCTCCTTCCCTAGGGATTTTGGGGACGGCGGAACCCCTCACACAGGGTTGAGATCCAGGCTGTGCCTCTGCACTGGCGCTCTGTGAGAGGGAGTGAATGAGGGAGCTGATGGGCTGGGCTCTCAGCATCCTCCCCGTGGCGGGGCGACTGCCACCAGGGGGCAGCATCAGGCTGCACGAGTCAGCCTCTCCTCCTCCCTCTGGGCTCTGTGGGCAGGGATGTCCCCATCCTGTCCCTTTCCCTTGCTCCCTCACCCTCCCTTCGGGGCTTGTCCAGAGCCGTCCAAGGCTGCCCTAGGGCTGCAGACTCCTGTCTTATCCTGAATCCCTAAGGCCAGGTTGGAAGGAGAGAGGGCATGAGGCCAGCTGAAGGCCACACAGCCAGGCTGTGGTGGAGTTGGTTTAGATCCCATTCCCTGGCACCCAGACACAGCGCCTTGTCACAAGGGAGCCAGGATGCCTGGCTGGGCTCCTTGGGGCCTCTCTGTAAGCATCAGCTCTCTACCAGATTCAGGGCTCCTGGTGGACTGGTTTTTGCTGGTTCGTTTTTTACCTCTGCACCCCCAAAATAAGGCCTAGCATAGAGGAGGAAGCATTTGAAGTGTGGGCTCTGTCACTCGCGGCTGTGTGTGACCCCGGGGAAGGCATCTTCACCTCTCCACACAATGGGTCTGATAATAATCCTTGCTGCTAAGAGTGTTAGAAAGATTTCATGAGACAGTTTTACCTTGTTGTCTGATCCCTTCTGCATGCTTATGTTCTGTTCTATTCCATCCTGCCCCTGGGCATTTGCACTTGCTGTTCCTGCTCCAAATGCTCTTCCGGTGAGCTCTGTCTGCAACAAACAGGTTCACGGGTTTGGTTACTTGATAGGTATCTGCTGCTCCTACAATGTCAGCTCTGTGAGAGCAGGGACCTCCTTGATTTTGTTCACATCTGTCTCTTCAGTACCTACCACAGTGCCCTGGACACAGCAGATGCTCAGTCAAGCTTTGCTGCATGAATAATGGATGAAAGATATCCATGTGAAGAATCTAGCTCTGTGTCTGGCACGTAGAAAGCTTGCAACATATTAGCAATTAGTAACGTTAATAAGCAAGACAATAACAAGCAGAGCCACAGAAGCCAGGGCAGGAGGCAGGCCATCCCAGGAATGGCAATGAGCCTAGAGTGTTGGCAGCTGAGGGTCCTAGGAAGCCCCCTGGTCCTCTCCTGCTGTGTGATCCTGGGCACCTCACTCACCCTCTCTGGGCTATGTTATCTTCTTGAGCAATAAGGCTCTGCAGCTGGGGGCCTGCTTAAAAAGAAAAAAGGCAGTGCAACTCCCCCACCCTGCTTCCTGCTCATCCTCTGCTCCCAGAAGGGCCCAGCTTGGGCAAGGAGGTGACAGGAGGAGAAAGGAATCCAGAGGAATGAGCTGTAAGTATCATTCTTGGGCAGGTGTGGGGCGGGGCCTTCCCCGGAGCCCTCCCTTCCATCTGCTCTGTCTGCGAGGGTGCCGGGAGCCCTGGGCAGGAGCTTGCTGGGTCAAACTGGGGCATCCCCTAACCTCTCTGAGCTGAATTTCCAGCTCTGCCAACCACCCAGTCTGCTTTCTCTTCCGCCCAGCTTGGGGCGCGCTGGGGCTGGAGGAACGTGAGGAGGTGTGCGCTGCTGCGGTCGCCTTGCACCAAGCTCCCTGCCTACTGGGCCCAGGGAAGGGAAGCAGGGTTTCTCCTGCCCTCAGTCCCCATGGGGGCCCTCTCACTGAACAACAGGCACCTCGATGTGAGGGGGACAGGCTTACTGCTTTCCTGGGTGGCTGTCGTCTATCTCCTGCCCTAGGAACTCCGGAACAGAGCCCCCAGGCCTGCCTGGAGGAGGAGGAGAATTCTGCCTCTTGGGGTCTGGGGAACGGCCCCAGGAGCTGTAGGGTGGGGGTGTGTGGTTATGCACGCTTCCGTCTGTGAGTGTGGGGTGTCACTCATCTGCACGGTGTTTGCGTGCAGAGGTTTGCACGTGGAGGGGTGTGTGTGTGTGTGTGTGTGTGTTCCTGCATCTGGGGTGGGCTGTTAACACAGGTGGGCTCCCGTTTTCCCTCCTTCAGTCCGCAGGCATGGTCAGCTGACTTGGACCTCGTCCTGAGCAGGTTCCAGCCTCGAGGGCTGCCTGGAGGGGGTCAGCCCAGGTGCAATAGGGCTGAGGGCAGGACCCCTCCACTGGCCTCCCCACACAACTCTTTCTCAACCGTATACTCTCCTGCTGCCATTTTATAGAAAGGAAAATCGAGTCATCTGTCAGGCCCCTCAGCCTGACAGATTTCACTGCATCCAGTGACCCTGCTATGGACCCTATTTCTTCAACGTGTACTTACTGGGTACCTACTATGTGTCAGGCACACAAAACTAGGGGAGGCAGATAAGGTGCCTGCCTTGGGGAGCACACACTTTAGGGGGTACCACATTTGGTTCTGGGTGGGGCAGAGTCCCCTCTTTTGAGGTGTAATGCCCAGAAAGAGGCAGCCTTGGAAGATATTGGGGGAAGAGTTTCCAGCTGAGGGAACAGCATGTGCAAAGGCCCTGAGGTACCTGGTGGGGTTGCAGTGGTGTGAGCAGAGGGACGTGAGGTTGGGCAGGGAATGCTGAGACCTGATAAAATAGCTTGGGGCTGCTGCACAGAGGGACAGGGGCTGGAGGCAGACCAGGAACAGGAAAGTGACTGTCCAGAAAGTAGTGGCCCAAAAGAGACAAGGAGTACTAGGCAGGGAGAAACAAGTGTTCCCAGAGCCCAAGCTCCCATCCCTGTTCCAGCCCAGGGAGACCCCCCCTGAGACATCAGGTGGGGTGACATATCCTGGGTCGGGGGGAGGGAATTTCATCTTAAACAGCCTGTGGAATGAGAACCTTGGGGTGTCACATGGCGACATTCAGATCTCAGCCTATCCCAGTTAGTGCTGTTTGACCTTGGGTAAGCTGCACTGCTGATCTGAGCCTCATTTCCCCATTTGTAGAATGAGATGACAATTCTTCTGGGTTGCGATAAGGCTTTAAGAAGTTCAAGTGTGCTGGTCACCAGCTCTGACACACATTATGGCGTATGGTGTGGCCAACACATTGTAGGGAGAACTGGGCGGCTACTGTCATTACTAGGGTGACCCTTAGATTTAAGCAAGAAGTGTTTAAAAAAGCAAATAAAGGGACGCCTGGGTGGCTCAGTTGGTTAAGTGGCTGCCTTCAGCTCAGGTCATGGTCCCAGCATTCTGGGATCGAGTCCCACATTGGGCTCCTTGCTTGGCAGGGAGCCTGCTTCTCCCTGTGCCTCTGCCTGCCACTGTCTGCCTGTGCTCGCTCGCTCTCTCTCCCTCTCTTTCTGACAAATAATTAAAAAATAAAAATAAAAATAATAAAAAAGCAAATAAAACATAAATAATGCTTACAGTGTATCCAGCTGTGTCCTAAGCATCCATGGGTTCTCTCCCTTCTGCAACATGACTTTCACCGAGAGGTGCAGTTGTCCCCATTTTATAGATGAGAAATGGAGGTGTCGAGAGAGGGGACCTGCTGAAGAGACACCCAGTCCTTGAGGACGCCAGACCTGCAGTGTCAAGCCCAGGCATGTCCCAGCCTGTCTTCTTCCACCTCACAGATCTACCCCTCCAGCTTGCTCCTGCTCCTTACTGGAATTTTCTTATGTCAAGTCCATCTGAAATGTTGCAGCAGATGAGTCTGGCTTTCATTTAAAGAGAAATAGGGAGTCATGGAAGGGTTCTGAGAAGGGGAGGGACATGGTGACAAAAATTCTCTCCCTGGCCAGACTTTACTTAGGTCCCTCTGAGCCCTCGGCTCTTCTAGGCCTGAACTTGAGCTTCTGACCCTGTCCTTGTAGAGTCCAGTTTTGGCAAGAATCCGGTCAAGCTGGTTTAGTCAGAATTCCCTATCCTCAGGATCCGTCCAAATTCCTCATCCGTGCCACCCCAGGGGATGCCTGATTGCCCCGGCCTGTCTTCTGCAAGAATCCTGCTAGGTCAGCTCAGCCAGAATCCCCCTTTCCCTCCAATACTTCCTTCTAGCAATTTCCCACTCGCTGACCCTCCTCTTTGGCCGTAAATCTCCACTTTTCCTTGCCATATTTGGAGCTGAGCTCCCTCTCCCTCCTACAGTGCAAAGCCCCATAGCAGTGGTCCCTGCACCTTCAAGACGGTCCTGAATAAAATCTTACTGTCTTAACAAGTGTCATAAGAATTTTTTCTTTGGCAATGGTTGGATTTATGCTTTTGAAAGCTCACTCTGGCTGCTGCACAGAAAACAACAAGGATGGGCACTGATACTGGTGGGGGGGGGGCACAAGTCAAGGGAGGAGGCTGTTCCTCCTGGTGAGATGGAAGAGGCCCCAGTCATGGCGGGAAGGGACCAGGGGTGGGGGGGTAAGGGGCAGGTAGGTAGAGGACTCTCCACTTCATCCCTGCTTAGACCTTCCCTTCCCTGGCTGTCAGCACCCTTAAGACCCACTCTGGCTCCGGCCACTGTACCTCAGTACCTCACACTCCCTCTCCCCTAGTCCTCGCACCACCGCTCTCCTGCCTCAGGACCTTTGCATTTACTCTAACCTCTCTCAGGAGTGCCCTTTCCTTTATCTGCTTAATTACTGATCTTCCAGAAGATCTCGGGTCAACTAGCACTTTCCAGAGAAGCCTTTCCTATTCTGGGTAACTCTCCCTGCTGTGGGCACAGTGGGATCTTATACCGCTGTGATTACTGATTTAACATCTGCCTCTCCTCTATAACGTCTGAGGCGGGGACAGAACCCACATGAGTTTCGTTTAGTCCCAGGCTTGGAACAGAGCTCAGGTGCGATCAATATTTCTCAGGTGGCTGAATAGATAATTAATTGGTCCTTATTGGGCAGAAAAGTTAGGCCAGATCTCATCTGTGGCTGGCTCAAGTCTGGCCATTAGGCTAGTGCCATGGGATGGGGCCACAATGGTGGGCTGACGTTTTGGGTCGAGGGAGGCTCAAGCCATGACAACTTGGGAGAGAGAACTCCTCCTGGGACCTGTCTTGTCAGACAGCACCTAGGGCAGGGCCCTCACTGAACCACAGAGGCTTATCCAGGGCACCACCTGGCACCCTCCTTATCCACCAGCCTGCTGTCTCAACAGGAGGTGACTCCTCCTGGGCGGGTACTGGGTGGGCACTTTTTAACTTCTGGACGCTCAGCACCCCACACAGAGCCTGGCATGGGCGGCACACCCAGTGAGTAACTGTAGCCTAGAAATGCACCAAACTTGGGTGTGAAATTCTCAGCGACCGTGGTTAGTGGAGCAGGAACAGAAAGGCTGTTCCTGCTGCTGTAACAAAACCGCGCAGACTGGCCCAAGCAACAAACATGGACATCTCACAGTTCTGGAGCCTGGGAAGCCCGAGATCAGGGGGCCAGCAATTTGCTTGCGGGTGGAGGGCCGTCCTCCTGGCTTGTGGACAGCTGTCTTCTTGCTGTGTCCTCAGGGGTCTCTTTGGAGGCAATCAGAGGAGGAAAGGACCGCACGACAGGGAGACACTGAGAGGCAGGCAGAGTCGGGGGCTCCCGCAGGGCCCAGAGCCCCAGGATAGCTCCGGGATTCCTCCCCCATTCCACCAACCTGAGCCTCGGTCCAGGACTGGGCTTGCTTTTAGGGGCTCCCCTCGCTGCGACTTGCTGTGACCAGGTGGGGGCAGGGAGGTATCGCTTCTCTGTGCCTCAGTGTCCTGTCCTGTAACACGAGAGTCTTGGCATTTACCTGCACAGACACGGGACTCAAGGACTCTACAAGAGGGTGCACATTAAAAAAAAAAAAAAAAAAAAAACCAACCACAAAAAAACCAACAACTTTCCCTCTTTTCGTTTTCTTTTTCTTTCTTTGCTTTTTTTTTTTTCTTGCTTGCTTTCTTTTCCTCGCCCTCTTCAATTCCCTTCAGTCCTTGGCTCGTTTCCCTCCTACCTCTCTCTTCTTTCCTTCTCGCCGTTCCTGGAGCGCTTTCCCTCCGCCAAGATGGAGGCGCCCGCGGCCTTCCGGATTCGGGAGCGAAGGTCAGCTTCGGGCCGGACCGGCAGCGGGTGGTTAGGGGCGGGACCCGCACAGGCCCTCCACTCTTCAGGGGACTTCTCCGACCTGACGTGCGGCACCGGGCGGGCACCCCCCTCCCCCTCCGGCTGCCCCGCGAGGCGAGGGGGCCGCGCTCCCCCGCCCGCCGGGCGTCCCGCGCCCGCCCCAGTCCCGCGCGCAGACCCAAAACTCCCGCCCGCGCAGCCGCGTGCGCCGCGCTTCCCGGCCGTCGGGCGCCGCCCCACTGGCTGGGGGCTCGTGGGGGCGGGGCCGCGGCCAGCCCCGCCCGGCGGGCCACGCCCCCTCCCCAGCCCCTCAGCTCTCGCAGTCAGAGCCGAGCAGCGGGCGAAGCCGAGCGGGTCGCAGGTAGGGGAGCTTCTCCGGGTCCCCCAGAGGGGTGTGGCGGGGTGTCCTCTCCGGGGCGGCGGGAGCGCGGACCGCACCTCGGCCGTCTTGCGGCCGCCGCCCGCATCCAGCCGCCTCTTGCATGGGGCTCCGCCGGTGTGGGGGTCCGGGCTGGGTCTCTAGGCCCCGAGGAGATGCCCGGGCCGCCGCGGCCTGTGTGGGGAGAGCAGGTAGGGGGCGGGTGTGGCCGCCGCCGGAGGGACTCGGGGCGGACGGCCGGCGGCGCTTGGGCGTGCAGGGACAGCCTCCCGTCGGCTTGCCCGCGGGCAGGACGGAGCGGGGGTGGGGGGCGCCGCGCGGGGAGGTGCGCGGACCCCAGCCGGGGCGGCCGGGGCCGGCGGTGGGACCCGGGTTGCGGGGGATGTTGGGGCGGAGGGAGTCGTCCTGGCGCCGCACGATTGGCCGCTTCTGGGGGAGGAGGAGCCGCGGGGCGCTGTCCGAGCGTTTGCGCCCGGATGGGGGGCCTCTGGGCGGCGCAGAAAAACTTCACCCGCGCCCACAGGCTCCCTCCCCGCGGGCCCCGCAGGCAGCCCGTTTGCAGGCCGGAAATGCAGCGCCGTTTTGGGTTTTTTTTTTTTAATTTTTTAAAAGAAAGCCCCCGGCCCCCGCATCTTCTCTGGGGTTGGAGTGGATGCGTGTATGGGGTGGGGGGGGGGGACGGGGAAATCAGCCGGTTCCAGGCAGGGCCTGCGTTCCCCTTGGTGGAGGTGTCTCACGGCAAAAGAGGCGGCCTCCCGCCTCAGTTTCTCCATTTGCAGACTAGGGGTGTGACCTTGATAACGGGGTGAGAGAGAATAAAAGGAGGAGGCTAACCCAGTCCCGGGAGAAGCGTTAGCTACTGTCATATATTTTCTTGCTTTTTTTTTTTTTTTTTTTAATTTGTCTGTCTCCGCCTCCAGTCTGGCCCCGCCAATCCTCTCGTCTCTCTGAAACCAGAGGGAACTTGTAAAAACAATCGGTTCAAATCAACCCTCTGCCTTAAAATCGTCCGCTGACGTCCCTATTGTCTAAGCCCCAAACTTGTCCACAGGACTTTCTGTTACCTTCCGTGGCGACCCTCTCCAGCTTCCACCACCTCCTTCCTTCCCCTGGGCCTCTGCTCCTGCAGGTCCCTCTGCCAGGAATGACCCCCTCCCCGCCCCCCACCCAGAAGTGACCCCTGTAAGACTCAAGGCAGCCCCCCCTCTGCCGCCAGGCCCTCTCCACCTACTTATGCGCTCCGGCTAAGGGCCGGGGGCTTGGTGACCGCGGGTTCTCAGGGCTTGGCTGCCCATCCTCCCGCCCGCACACCCCCAAGTGGCACCGGAGCCCCTCCAGCGCAAGAACAGGGTCCTGTAGCGTCGCGGAGCTGAGCCAGACCCAGCGGGGCCCTGGGGCGCTCGGTCGCCATTAAGGGTGGGTTCCCCTGGGAGGGGAACGTCTTTCTTTGTCCCGCGGAGTGGCCGAGCAGGGCTTTTGGTTTCTGTCTCATCAGCAGGGACAGCAATGGGAGGGATTATTCTAGATGGCCCCATGCCTGACAGTTCCCCCATTAGCGGCTCAGGTATTGTTGGCTGAGGCCATTGTAGCGGGCACCGTCTGCACCGCGTCCGGGGGCCTGGGATGCTGCATTAGTGTCCCGTTTGACAAATGAGGAAAGCGGGAGGTCACTTGTCAGGGGTCACAGGGCGAGCGGAGAGCACAGTCGGGCCTGAAACTCCGGTCAGCCCCCCCACCCGGCGAAGTCCGGGGGTGCGGGGAGAGCTGGAGGCGAGGATGCAATACGGGAATGCGTGACGGGGGGGAGGGATGGGGTGCAGAGTCGGCTTCTGGTTACAAGCTGAGGGGGGCGCAGGGTCCCTGGAAGGGGGGGACGCGGCGCTGGGGGACCTTCTCCGCCGGGCGGGGCCGGTCCCCGCGAGGCCGTCAGGGTGCTCCGGGGCGGGGGTCAGGCAGCCACGCTGGAGGGGCCGCGTCGGGTTTCCCAGCCGCGGGTCCTCGGGTTTCCGGCCTCTTCTCAGCACTCTGGGGCGCCAGGGAGGTTGGGGGAGGGCGGCAGGGCACTTTCCGGCTGGGGGGGTCTGTCAGAGGGCGGCACTCTCCCGCCTTGTTTGCGTTTCTGCCGCGGGCCCTGCTGGCTCGGGGCGGTAGCCGGCCGCCCCCGACTCCCTCCACTCCGTGCTCCTCCCTAGCCTCCTCCGCCCTTCCCTTGCTTCCTTCGCCCCTCCCCTGCCTCCCCTCCATCTACTCCCTCCCAGCCCGCGGCGGCTCTCTTCCGAACAATAGAGTGGGAGGTGGCAGAGGCCCGCCTGGGGCCCCCGCCTGGGGCCCCCTCCTGGGGCCTCTCGCTTCCAACCCTCTGTCCCGCCTCCACGTTGCGGACCTGCCCCTCCAGTCAGCTCTCCGTTCTGCCAGGTGGGGGCCCAGCTGGCTTGGAGGTGGGGAGGGAGTCACCGAGTCTCAGCCTCAGTTTACAAAGGAGGAACCTGGGGTGCCCTAGAGTAACTTTGTGAGTCATCCAGAACCTCACCCCTGTCCACCCCCCAGTTTCCCTGCCACCCTCTCACGGGGAGTTGACACCTGCCAACCCACCGGCTGTGAAGGTGGGCAGGTGGAGAAGCCTTCCCACGCTGATGCTGCTCTGTTCCCTGCACCAGCAGCACCTGCGGCACTGGGAGCGCCTTAGGGCCACCCCATTCCCGCCCTTCAGAATCAGAGTCTGCATTTTACCACCGTCCCCACACACTGGTGGGGACCCTAAAGTGTGAGAAGCTCTCTGTGCCTTAGTTTCCCTACCTGTAAAATGGGAATTAAGGCATCTCCGCAGCTGGGCTGCATGAATCTAGTTCAAGTACGTGAGCGCCCAGCTGTTAGCCCAACAGCAAAGTCGGTGGGCCGTGGGCAGTGGCCATTGGGTGAATCAAAGCACAGCCTCACTCTTGTCCCCTTCTCCCAGCCATGGCTGGTTCTCTAGTGCCCTGCCCCCCTCCTCTGTGTGGTCTGGTTCAGAGCCACCCCCACGTGCCAGCAGCGGCTTGGCCCTGCAGCTGGGAAGCATCCACACATGATGCCAGCCCTGGCTTCCCCCAGCCAGAAACCCATGTGAGGCTCAAGACACCCCCAGTTTTCAGTCTACACTTGGAGTGACCTGGCTTTGCCAAGAACCACACGGAGAAAGAAGCACCCAACGTGATTGAACCCAGTTCTTGCTCCCCTAGACCCTCCCAGGCCCCTGTCTTCCTGCCCTCTGGAAGAGGTGTGAAAGCTACCAAGAATGGAGTCTTGGGAAGTAAACTGCAAACTCCCTCTCACTAAAGTGTAAATGACTGAGAAACACTGTCAAAGCTCCCCTCCCTGGAGAAAGCGCCTGGCTCTTTGCCTTTAAACGGATTCATCCCTGCTATGGTTGCTGGGTTCTCAGGGTGGGGGCTCACAGGGGTCTGCAGGGTTGTCTGGAGTCCCCAGATAGGTGGGTGGGGTGAGGGGAGGTGTTGGAAAGGCCAGAGCCTGGTGCCTGGGTGGACTCTGAGAACCTAATATGAGGACAGGCAGGGCCTGTGGAAAATTCCCAGGCTATTTTGGGTTGAGGCCCCCTTCTCCACCCTTTCCAGGGAGAAAGGCCCTGCTGACACACCCCTCCCCGAGGGCAGCCAGGGTGGGAGTGACTTCCTGGCTCCCTCACTTCTAGGACCTTGGGTCCCCCTCCCCTGGCTCTGGGCACTGTTTAGAACCTGGGGTGGGAGCTGACTGAGGAAAGGGGAGGGTGCCCTCTCCCCTGCCTTCACCCCCTCAGACCACTCATGCTCCCCTCCCCCACTTGCTTTTTCTCCAGAACATTTCCCCAGTTTAGTTCTTGGCTTCGGGGCCCAAGGCAAGCTACTTGACACTTTGTGCCTCAGTTTTCCCATCAGCAAAGTGGGGATGAAGAGTAGGGCTGGGCGAGGTGCCTAACTCCAGGACACTGCTCTTGTCCCTGTGGTTGTGGGTCTCTAGTCACGATCATAAGCTCCTGAAGGCAGGAATTTGCTTCCCTGGTGTCCTTTTCCTGCACATAGTGAGTGGTCTGGCAACTGCTGGAAGGGATGTAGCCTTCGTCAGGGTCCTCAGGGGCCAATGCAAGGCCCCAGTGTGCTTGGGGGACAGACGCAGCCCCACCTGGTCCCCTGGTGTGCACACACAGGCAGTGACAAGCTGGTGCATGTGAGGACACACATATACGTGTGCACAGACACGTACACAAGCACAGGAGCTGTGACGCACCCTGGCCAGGGACGTCTAGGCCACTGTGATGCCCGTCAGAGGCCCATCCCATGTCTGGGCTTCAGGCACCTTCTTGCAAACTACTCTCGGCCCGGAGTGGGGGGTGGGGAGCTGTGGGGATTTAAGGGGTATGAGGGCTGGTGGTGGAGGGGGCTGGTCCCAGAGGGTGGGCCCCGCCTCCGCAGGAGCCCTGGACCCTGGTGGGAGGTGTGTCTGGCCCTCTGTACACCCTGTCCCCATCTGTGTGTGGAATGGGGTGGGGGGGGTGGGCAACAGCTGCAGGGTTGGCTCCTGGGTGACGGGCTACCCCCTCCCCCAGCTATTTTCCTGACAGCTGGACTCTGACCCCGGCCTTTCCCACACAGAAGCCATTTACTCCTCTTTCTCTCTGCCAGCCCTGGGGGTGGGCTGGCCTCTAGCCGGGCCTGCTCCGGGTGCCCCAGCTGCTCTCCAGCTCAGATGGACTGAGAGAGGCGGGCAGGGCAGTGGTGAAGGACCTGGGGTCTCCCTGCACCCCCTGCCCCAGCCAGTGGTGCCCTCCGGCCCGAGTTTCTAACACTGCTGAGCGTGAGCACGGCCGTCACCACCCCTTGCTAGACTGTGCTAACGAGGGAGCACATCAAGTTCACGGTGGGCGCCAGGCCGATGCTCCTGGTTCTAATGCTGGTTAAGAAGGGAACGCTGCTCTCCACCAGCCCCAGTGCTGGGCCCTAGGGACGTGGAGGGACCCTGTGCTGCCCTCTGGTTGCTCACCCCCACAGCCACGGGCTCCCATTGGCATCTCTGAGGGTTGGTGTATTTGGGGAATCAGGGATGTTCCGATGGAGAGAAAGGGGGCCCCTAATTTGGGCTTGTTTCATTAATTCAGGGAGAGGTGGGCATGGTAAGGGGCATGCAACAGACAGACGGATGTGAAGAGAGGAGGAGACACATGACGTTAATGATGCCCTCTAATTTGTAAGCTGGCCCTCGTCTCCTGGCTCTCACCTCCCCATCCCTGGTGCCCACCACGCTGCCTTCTTGCTGGCCTTCAGCCACACCTGGGCCCTTGCCAACCTCAGGGCCTTTGCATAGGCGGTTTCCCCTACCTGGAAGAGCCTCCCGGTTTTTCAGATGGTTGACTCTTATCGTTAGGGCCCCGCATGTACCCTCATTAGAAAAGCATCTCCACCCACTTACTTTTTCTGTGTATTTCTTACCAGCCCTTTTGGGAATCTGTGATGATCTTATTTATATTCTTATCTACCTGTTTATTCTCTGCCTCCAAATTCAGGCCCTGTGTCTCTAGTGCCATGACCAGAGGGCCTGGCACCCATCACCTGTGTGTGGAATGACCTTATGATGACAGTTGCAGCAGTGATTGCTGGCAGTTACTGCTCACTTGTGCTGGGTCGATGCTGAGCACTTAGCGTGTAGTCTATGATTTCAGCTTCATGGCAAAATTGTGAGGGCAGATGTGCCTGACTCCAGAGGAAGGCAAGGAGACTGTGGATGGTGGGGGTGGGGGTTCCCTGCCTCCTGCTGCTATTCCCCCTGCTGTCCCGGGAAGCCTGGGCAGGACGCTCCTTTCTCTGGGCCAGCCCCCTTCCCAGAACCCCAAGCACTGGAACATTCCGGGACACTATGACCTGTGCTGCTGGGTCATGCTGGAGCCCTGAGCCCCAGCCCAGCAGCCGGGATCTTTATGAGGTGGGGGCTCCCCGGTCCTCCCTAGCCACGGCTGCAGCTGAGAGAAGGGTCAGGAGGTACTATGTCACTTCCTCCAGAAGGCCAGCTAGCCCTCTCTCTTCCTAGCAAGACAGAACTAAGGCCAGACAGGGGAGTGTGGGGGGCTGTGGGTAGAATGTCGGGGAAGGGGACAGGGGAGAGGTTTGGCCCTTTCGAGGGAGGAACCAGGCCTGGGTCTCCGGTGGCTTGGGATGCGGGCAGAGGGTACACTCCTGGGTGATGTAGGCTGAAAGTCCTGGGCCCGGGGCCACAGAGTCACCATCAGTGAGGGAAGCAGGGTGGCAAATGGGGGTTCAGGGTGATTAGATCTTCGAGTTTTTCCCAGAGTAGTTGGAAGCCCCCGTTTGAAAGAGCTGTGTTTAGGATAGCCCCTGTTTTCAGTGTGAAAACCCTGTGTGAGCCCTACAAACCCTCGGGGCTGCTGCCGCCCCAGCTTGCCCTGCGTGCCTGGGCTGGGTGTGAGTTCAGGCCTCTGCCGCTGCTGCCCGGGCCGTGGGGCCTGGCTCTGCTTCATCTTCCCTGCCATCACCAGCCCCGAGCAGGTGCCCAGGGATGCCCACTCAGCTGCCCCGTGTTACAGATGGGGAGATTGGTCCCAGGGAGGGGGAAGGGCTTGCCCAAAGCCCGCCAGCTCCCAAGCTTTGCTCTTTCCTGTTGGGCTGATCCAAGGCCAAATCAGAGCGGGTACCTTAGTGGTCATGTGTGCCAGTGCCAGAGCAGGGCAGCAGCTAGGGAGTCTGCCACCCCCAGAGCCCGCGGCCAAGTCTGAGCCTGCCTCTGATGCATGCTGAGGGTGACCAGGGGAATTGCCGTTCCTCGTGGCCAGTGGCCCAGGCAGGGTGCCTGCTCAGTGGCCTGCAGTGGCCTGCCACGTTGGGTCCCTCGGGTTTGCTGTCCCGGATGCAGGCTAGTGACAGCCCCCGGGGGATCCAAAGCTGGGGTCTGTGTCTCTCTGGTTTGTGTCCAGAGTTTCTTGGAGGAGCACTGTGTGCTGTTCTCTCCCTTGCCTCTCCGCCTTCCCCATGGTGCCTGGCACTTAGCGGGTCAAGTCTGTTGGGTAGCTGGAGTGTGATCTAGGTGGCTGGCATTAAAGCCCGCCTGCCCTCCTTCCCTCCCTCCCTCCCTTTCACGAGTATTGACTCAGTGCCCCGAGTGTGCCAAGATCTGTGCTGCGTGGAGGGGACGCAGAGGGGACTGATGGCATCACTGTCACGGGGCAAGTGGGCATTTCCTGGCAGAACGATCCCAGAGGGAGGTCTATGGCTGCAGCAGGAGCTGAGGCACCTGACCCAGCTGGGGCGACCCAGGCATGTTTCCAGAGAAGGTGAACTCTATGCTGAGTGAGCCTTGCACCCCAGCCAAGAGCAATGGGTCTCAACTGGCAGATTCTCAGACACAGGGCTGGGGGTGCATTTGGGGGGACCCTCCTTACAAGGCATTAGCCCCTGAGAACCCTCTGTCTCTCCCTAGGTTAGCCATGTCATCTGAGCCTCCGCCGCCGCCACAGCCCCCAACCCACCAGACTTCGGTGGGGCTGCTGGACACCCAGCGGGCCCGAGATCGGTCACCGTCCCCTCTTCGGGGCAACGTGGTCCCCAGCCCACTGCCTACCCGCCGGACAAGGACCTTCTCAGCGTGAGTCTTGGGCTAGCATGGGGAAGCTTCCCGAGATAGGTCTCCTGCCCAGAGCCAGAATCATTGTGTCTGGTCATTTCTGTGCCTCAGTGTTCTTGTCTGTCAAATGGGGAGATAAATAGGTTAGGGTAAGGACCAATGGTGCAAGACTAGGAAGGTACCCTGTAAACTCTGGGGGGCACTGCCCCAGGCCCCTTGAGCCTGTCCCAAGCTGGGGATCATAACAAATGGGAAATCAATGGGGTCTTACATGATTGGGTGTTAACCGCAAACAAGCCTCTTCCTTTGCGAGACCTCGACTTCCTCAGCTGCAAAATGGGGACAGTAGCAGGTTGGCTACAGAGCTGCAAAGGACTTGAATGGTGCCTGGCAGATCCAGATCTCGGGCCCAAGGAGTAGAAGCTGCTGTGATTAATAATTAGTCCTTGGAGGGATGCTCAGAGAGCTTTTAGTCTAACCCCCTTTCCAGATGGAGAAACTGAGGCCCGAGAAAATTTGCCAGGGTCATCAGAGAGTGTCTCTTATTGGAGTCTGTGTGAATGGCTCCCACAGTTGTGCAGTGCACAATTGCACAGCTGGACATTATGCCCCAGGCTGCTGCCTGGGGCACAGCTTTTGAGGGGGAAGTTCTGGGATGAGCTGGGTGTGTCCCGGGAGAGTGGGTGGCAGTTTTGGAGGGCTGGTGGGGGCTCCTCACACTTTCCTCATCTCTGTCAGGACGGTGCGGGCTTCTCAAGGTCCTGTATACAAAGGAGTCTGCAAATGTTTCTGTCGATCCAAGGGCCATGGCTTCATCACCCCGGCTGATGGCGGCCCCGACATCTTCTTGCACATTTCTGAGTGAGTCAGGGCTGGTTTGTGTGGTTTGGGGCTGGGGCAGGGGCTGCCTAGGCCCCAAGGAGGCAGGGGGAGGGTGTGACTTTGGTGGGCGCTGTGTGTGAGGGTGTGAGACTCCGCCTGTGCCCTGTGTGTGACTGTGCCGGGGCGTGGGGTGGTGAGACTGTACTTGGCAGTGGTGTGTGTGGGAGGCTGCAGGCGACAGTGTGTGCACGTGTGTCTGTGCACGAGAGCGCGCGAGAGCGCGTGTGTACACATGTAAGTATGTTGAGAACCCCTGGGAGGGGTCTGAGTGCCCGTGTGTATCTGGTGGATGGGGACGGGGGCACTCCTGGTTGCTGCAGGAGTTGCGTTGGACCTAGGGTCTGGCTTCCTGCTTATCTCGGGGGAAGCCACTTGGTGAGGCTAGGGGCTGCATGACCCCTGTGCTCCAGGAAGGAAGACTGGAGCTGGACCCTCTCCCCTGCCACTTGCTCACTGACGTCCTTCCTTCCTGTGTGGAAACCCTCGGGAGGCCCAGGGCGCGGCCCACACATTCGAGGTCTCAGGGCTGGAAGGCAGCCAGCAGCCTGCGCTTTTCTCCCGCCTTCAGATATGGGGGGCCCTCATCACGCACCCCTTATCCCTGCCCCATTCTTTGGCCTCTGCATCCCTCGATCTTTCAGTTCAGTCTGTGGCAGACTGTGTCCTACCCCACACAGCAGACCAGGCCCCAGAAAACCCCGTTTCTGCAGGCAGGCAGGGCACCGTCTCAAGTGTCTGCTGGCTTGGGCGAATGATCCCTCCTTGACGCCTTCTCCCTGACGTTCTTGCACGCCGGGCCTTCACGGGCCCCTCTACTGTGCACACACGAGAAAGACGTAGAGTCAGCGCGTCTGACATGTGCACACGTAGACTGGTGTGTACGTGTATTTTCATCTTGCCCCTGTGCAGAAGGGATTTGTAATGGTTTACAAGGATAGTCGCAGGGATGAGAAATAAGTAAGGAGAACACGGGGCTGGGGAGCAAATCAGAGAGGTGGAGACAAGGGATGTCGGCTTCCACGGCCGGAAGTGGGCTGCAGGTGTAGTCCTGGGCTTCCGGGTGGCCAGATCGGAGAGGGAGGCACCATTTGCTAGTGGGTTCTTCCCGTCAACACAAACCAGTTCCAAGAGCTGAGGGGGATGTTCCTCTTGGAGGGGTCTTCAAGGGGGCGTCAAGATGGGCACCTCACCGGGACGGGCGAGATGGTGGCTTGTGCCCCGTCAAACGTGAGAGAATCTTCCTGGGGCGGTCACAGGGAGAGGACGCTTTCTGGAACTAGCTCTAAGCACAGAAGGGACTTTCCTGAAGCTTGCTGAGTGCCTGGGGAGTCGGAGGGCAGAGGTGCACGCAGCTGGGTTTGGGGGGGCTCCTGGGACCAGGGTGGGTGTGCTGCAGGAGCTCAGGAAAGTCGTCGCACCAGCGCTTGACAGTGACTTTTCTTCCTCTCTTGGGCTCGGACCAGCTTTTCCTGCCCTTCTGTCCCCAGGGCCATGGTGCCTGCGTTTAACTGAGAGCATGGGCCCCTGGATGGGCTGAGCCTGGTCTCGGCCTCTGTGTCAGGGGAGACAAAGGGGGCCACTGAGATGGGGTGGCCCCCTCGGGTGGCAGGACAGGGGGGACAATTCCTCTGAAAGGGGTGGCCCTTTGACCAGGGGCTGCGGTCCTTTCTGAGTGCGGGGCACTGAATGCTGTCTCCTCACCCCTGCAGTGTGGAGGGGGAGTACGTCCCCGTGGAAGGCGACGAGGTCACCTATAAGATGTGCTCCATTCCCCCCAAGAACGAGAAGCTGCAGGCCGTGGAGGTGGTCATCACACATCTGGCTCCAGGCACCAAGCACGAGACCTGGTCCGGCCACGTCGTCAGCTCCTAGGAGAGGCCGGAAGCACCCCTTTCTCCTGGGCTTGCGGGAGACTCGGGGGGGAGGAGGAGGCAGGACCAAACTGGAGATGCTGGTCTGCCGCTTAAGGTGGGGCTTCAAAGGGAGGAGCCTGTCGGTCCCTTTCAAGTATCTCCTGGAGGAGGGGGTACGGGGGGCAGGCATGGGGGTA